>JAYESA010000010.1:140460107-140630107 GCA_036927795.1 Iris macrosiphon | reverse complement strand
ACTCCAAATCTCTCCAACTAACCCACTAAAAATATAATAAATATTCTAAACCCAAAAATAAGTCTTACAAGGGTGTGGGCTGGGTTAAACATGGGTCCACTAGGGTCTGACATGGGTCCAGGCTAGCCAAAATCCTAAAACAATCAATATAAAAATAATACAATCATTAATTAAATATAAATACAAATATATATAAATAATACACAATTAATCCAAATTAAAAAAAAATATCCGCCTCTGGAAATGGGGTGGTGACACGTACATGTACACAAATATGAAGAGAACAACTCGAACCTGCGCACATGTGAACGAGGGGGTGTTCGACGTCAAGGTGGCGCTCGGTTGCGTCACGGAGAGGCTCGGCTGCTCCTGCTGCTGCTGTTGTCCGGCGTCTCAGGCGAGGTCGGGTTTCAAGCGTTCTTGTGATGTTCAGTCGAGGAGGGGCTCAGGCGAAGCATTGTAGTCGTCGATTCAGTATCGAGGGAAGGGTGTTATTGTCGTCGAGGAGGGTAAATGGTGGTCAGGTTCAGGCGTGACGGGGTCGTTCAGGTGAGGTCTGCTCGGTGCAGTTGGGATGATCGATGGAGGGAAGTCAACGAGGGGGTGAATGTTCAGGCGACTGCTGTCAAGGGACTGGATCCGGCGGGGCACTGCTCGACGGTTCAGCAGGGTCGGTGGATGAAGATGATGGTGATGATGATGATGAAGGGAGGCGGTGGTGCAGGGGGTTCAGGCGTCTACGGGAGGAGGTGGCCACGGTTGGGAATTTCAGACGGGTCATCATGAGGTGGAGGAGACGGGTTGAGGAAGGAGATAAAGTTGGGTTCTCTCAGGCGAAAGGTCTGGCATGGCGTGGTGATGGTGGTTCAGTCGCTGTCAAGGGAAGGGATGGCGATAAAGATCCAGGCGGGTTCAGCGGGGTCGGGATGGCCGGACAAGGGCTGCTCTGGTCGGTAGGTCTACAAGCAGGGAAGAAGATGAATAAGAAAGGGGGAGGTGGGTTCGGCTAGGTCAAGTTTGGGGTGATGGAGATGAAAAAAATAAATAAAGGATATATATGTGGGAAAATAGGGTTGGGTGTTGACCTAGGTAGTTGGGCCGGTCAATACTCCTTGGAAAGGGCTTTTCCTTCTACATATAGATATTTGGAGGGTAGAATTTGGTTTGAAATGGATGGCTAAGGTTTGATGATGGGTTGATGTTGTGTGTTACACACTCTAAAAATTAGAGAAAAATTACATGAAGGAAAATGGGGTTTCTTTATGTGTTGGTCCAATAAGTTTGGACACCTCAATGTGCTTTTGCGTAAAAGTGCCCAACAATTAAAAAATTGCACAAGGTAGGGTTTTTGGATTAATTTAATTAAAATTTAATATAATTGGTGTTCTAAAATTGATTGGAAGTATATGGGGTTAAAATTAGGTGGGATACAAGTCTCATGGATGTAGAAGACTCAGAATAGAATATTATCATAATTTGGGTTGCACAAAATGGGTCGAGATTGTGTCTCCAATTTCGATTGGAATGCACAAGGATGCAAAGTTGGATTTATACAGAATTAAATATAATCGTTTGCGACGAATGTTGTGCGACTAAAATAAAGCATAAAATGGCATAGTTATAAGTCACACAAGGATCAAAATAGAAGGCTGGATCAAAGTAAAAGGCTGGCATGTCTAGAAAAAGGGTATAAAATTTGTAGGAAGGCAATGGCTAGCATAGCGCTCCAATTATCGATGCAATGGTAAGGAACAAAAATTAATTAAAATTACAGCAATTAAATATAATTAAATATCATAAAATATTAACATATTAAATTAAATAAATAAAAAGATGAAAATACTCCTATTCTGGAATGTGGTAGTGACAAGTCTACCCTCCTTAAAAGAATTTTGTCCTCAAAATTGAAATAAACTAGCACAAGAATAAACAATCAAACAAGAATTATACCTCAAGTCTCGAAGAGATATGGATACTGCTCGCGTATTTTGTCCTCTCTCACCCAGGTTGACTCGCCTAGAGCGTGATGTCTCCATGCAACACGAACCAAAGGGATGATCTGGTTTCACAATACCTTCTCTTTATGATCCAAGATCTCTATGGGTTATTCATGATAGTTGAGAGTCGGTCCAACCTCGATCTCCGAGTGATCTAGTACGTGACTAGGATCTGCCATGTACCGTCTCAGTTGTGTCACGTGGAACACGTCATATACTCCATCTAGAGCAGGAGGCAAGTCCAGTCTATAGGCCACTATACCGACCCTTGCAAGAATACCAAAAGGTCTGATGTATCGTGGACTAAGCTTTCAGTCTCTACCAAAATGAATCATACCCCATGTCGGAGAAATTCGTAGGAACACCAAATTGTCAACCTAGAACAAATAGTCTTAACAGGCCATCTAAAACAAAACAATCACAAACCAAAAATAATAAAACCTATACCTGAAACTCTAGGGGTCTACGGTGGCTATCTGCTCAATGTCGCTGTCTGTCCTGCGCCACTCACAGTCTATCTGTGATGAGCTTCACCTTTTCTGCTGCATCCACGACCATTTTTGGTCCTAACAAGGCTCTCTCTCTGACATCATCCCAAGATAATGGTGTACGATACCTTCGTCCATATAAAGCCTCGAATAGTGACATTTCAATGTTGGCCTGGTAGCTGTTGTTGTAAGCAAACTCTACTATGTATAGATGATCCTCCCAAGAACCTTCGAGATCCAAAATGCAAGTGTGTAGCATATCTTTGAGAGTCTGAATAGTCCTTTCAGACTGCCCGTCTATCTGGGGGTAATACGCGGTACTGAACTTGAGCTGAGTGCCCAAGCTAGCCTACAGACTCCTTCAGAAATAGGAAGTAAAACGACTATCCTAATCTGAGATGATACTCACAGGAACTCCATGTAATCTGACAATCTGTCGTACGTACATCTCTGCTAGCCTCTCTGTCGATGTACCCACTTTGAATGGTAAGAGGTGGGTTGATTTGGTCAACCTATCTATGATGACCCAAATCGTATCCTTTCCTCCTAGAGAACGTGGAAGCCCTTAAACAAAGTCAATAGTCACGTGCTCCAACTTCCATTCTGGAATAGGTAAAGGTTGAAGCAATCCACCTGGCCTCTATCGATCTGCTTTTACCTACTGGCACACTAAACATCGGGATACAAAGCGTGTTACCTCGCGCTTCATACCATGCCACCATACGTGCTCCCTCAAATCTCGATACATCTTGTTGGCACCGGAATGCATCGAGTACTGAGAGCGATGCGCCTCCTGTAAAACCTCTTCGTGCAGCTCTCCACTTGGCACACATATCCTCGTACCATGTCGTAAAGATCCAACATCCGTAATGGTAAAGTCATCTGTCAATCTTGTCCGAACTTGTGCCCTGATACTCCTTAGAGTCTCATCATCATACTGTGCAGCTCTAATTCTGTCCATCAGCTCTGATTGTATCTGCAATCCCCACATCTGAATCTTAACACCTGGAACTAGCACTTTAATTCCCAAGCTCTCAAGATCGGCCAATAAATGTCTATCTGTCGTCAAGTACATAGCCATTGGTTACCTGCTCAAGGCATCGGCGACTACCTTGGCCTTTCCTGGGTGTTACTATAATGAGATATTGAAGTCTTTCATCAACTCTACCCACCTCCTCTGCCTCATGTTTAGCTCTTTTTGTGTAAACATGTACTTCAAGCTCTAGTGGTCCGTAAAGATTTCCATACGCTCTCTGTATAGATAGTGTTTCCACAACTTCAGAGCAAAGATAACTGCTGCCAACTCTAAATCGTGAGTGGGGTAGTTCTTTTTATGAGGGCATAATTGTCTTAAAGCATAGGTAATTACTTTCTCGTGCTGCTGAAGAACGCATCCCAAACCTTTTCCTGAAGCATCACTGTAGATAGTGAATCCACCTGTCCCTGATGGCAACATCAAAATCGGAGCTGTCGTCAATCTCTTCTTCAGCTCATCAAACGCGTCCTAACATTCTTCTTTCCAAACAAAATTCACATCTTTCTTGGTCAGCCTAGTCATTGGTTCTGTAATCTTGGAGATGTCTTGTACAAATCTTCTGTAGTATCCTGCTAGTCTGAGAAAACTCCTGATCTCTGTTCCGAACTGGGGGTAGCCCATGACTCTACTGCCTCTATCTTCTTTGGGTTAACTAAAATTCAGTCACCCATTACCATATGTCCAAGAAATTCAACCTTGTCAAGGAAGAACTCACACTTTGAAAGCTTCCCGTACAACTCCTATTTCCTGAGAGTCTCCAAGACCATCCTCAAGTGCTCTTTATGCTCCTCTGGGATTTTTGAATACACAAGAATGTCGTCGATGAACACCACTACGAACTTGTCGAGGTACTGGTAGAATACCTTATTCATCAAGTTCATAAATACTGCTGGTGCATTGGTTAAACCAAACGGCATTACCGTGAATTCAAACTGGTCATATCTGGTCCAAAAGGCTGTCTTCAGTATGTCTTCCTTCTTCACCTTCACCTGGTGATAGCCTGACCTCAAGTCTATCTTTGAAAATACCTTTGCTCCGCTCAATTGATCAAAAATATTATCTATCCTCAGCAGGGGGTATTTGTTCTTGATAGTGAGGTTGTTTAGAGCTCTATAATCGGTACACATGCGTACCGTGTCATCCTTCTTCGGTACGAATAATACCAGAGCTCCCCATGGTGATGAACTGGATCTAATAAAACCTTTGTCCTGTAGCTCCTTAACTTGCTTCTTCAGTTCTGCTAGCTCACTGTTGTTGACTCTATAGACGTGTTGTGAAATAGGCTCCGTTCCTAGTACCAAGTCTATAGAGAATTCAATATCTCTGTCTAGCGACAAGCCTGGCAACTCCTCTGGAAATACATCCAGGAACTCCGCTATCAAAGGATGTGGTAACTCCTCTTCTTCCTTCCTGGCTCCGCAAAAGTGCCTCTGCTCTGCTTCGTGGCCCCTCTGGCGACCTCGAACTCTGGTTCTCCTGGTGGTCAAAATATTACTCTGCCTCCGTGACAATCTATAGTAGCATGATGCCTACTCAACCAGTCCATTCCGAGTATAATATCGTATTCTGAAAGTGGCATGACGAGTAAACTCACGCTCAACCCTCGGCCTCCCAATGATACTCTCCGATCCTTGCAATAATCACGAACTAGGATAATGCCTTCTCCTGTCATGATCTTGCAAGTCCTATCTAATGGTTTTATTTCTAAATGATACTTAAGAGCATAAGATACAGATACGAAACTATGGAAAGCGCTAGAATCAAATAATGCAAGTGCTGGAATGAAATCGAGAGAAACTGAACCTAAAATCACGTCTCCAGCTGGCTCGGCCTCCTTAAACGTCATAGCATATGCGCGTCCCTGTGGTGCTCCTCTTTGCTGCTGTTGTTGCTGAGCAAACCTCTGTTGCTGTGGTGGAAGTGGAGGTCCCCTCTGCTGGCCTCCAGGTGTCACGCCCCGGTCCCGTAGGGCCGTTCTTCCTCGCTTTGGTCCCTACGGAACCGATCGTCCTCGCACGGGCGTGATGCCGTACAAGCCTAAGATGCGCTTGCACAAGGCCAAAGCTTTGAACAAGGGCAAATAAGCTATTCAATACTGAAGCAACGACACACATATTGCAGAAAAGTAAAGAACACAATGGCATATGAAAATAAGCTCTTTTAATGATAATCAAAAATATTACAAGCGGCGCATGGCCGAGATTACAGATCGCTCAAGCACTCTTCTCTCGATTGCAATAATACTGTTCCATACATTATGTCCCTCTATACAAAAGCAACTCAAAGCAGGCACAACTCGATGCGGCTCCAAGCATCGACTCCAGATTTCCGGTTCCTTGGGATGAGGGACGGCTATCGCTTCCTCGGACGATCAGGCACTTGAGAACAAGCAGACTGTTGGTGGGTCATCACTTTATACAAGTACTGGTGAGATAAAACAAGAACAGAAGCTACACCCCCTGAAACCCACACTAAGTAATCATGTGACAAAATATTGCATTACTAGTGATCTTGCTAGTTTTACCTAAGTTCATTTCATGCAGCTCAGAAGTAGTCAGATTACATCTTTTTTGAAAACATAACTTTAAAATAGTTTGCATATTCAAACTTATAAGCATATGATCGGGACAGTGCTCTATCGTGTAGTGCGCAACATGTATTGTGCATCAATCTAACTCCTTGGGGCAAAGCAGCATATAGGAACTATCATTCAATCAAGCACATAAGTTGAACTATCAATCAGAGGTTGGTCCCCGAGAAACTCAGGATTGGTAGCGGTAATCCAGCTAACCAATGACTCCTTTATCTGATGCTATTAGCAGCTGTGACCAGAGTTGCACATCACTACCGTTATAGCAGCCGTAACCAAGGTTCAGCTCTTCACCAATAGCCATTGTCCGACCGATGCAAATGCATGCAACACTATCAGATAAACTCTATGATGCATATCTTAATGAGCAAGCAGGCTTATATGTATAAACTCATATTTCTTACCCCATAGCCGAATGGTTATCCCTGCAGCAGATACACAAGTTAGCCACAATTTGCATATATGCATAAACTTATGTATCAATCTTCTGGTGTCACAAATGATAGATATGCAAGAAGGTAAACCTAGCATGTACCCTATCTATATGATGGTACATGAGTTTCTCCATTATTGGACAATAACACCCCCCAAGATCCCGAAGGATAGAACGTCAGGGTGCTCTCACAATCCCTTCCGGACCGACCGATTCCCAGTGCCCCAGGAATCGATCGAGAGACTATTACCTTGTGCACAAGTTGTCCGGGACCAATGCATGACAAGCAACATTCACATTCACATTTACAAGCATATAACAATCTAATAGCACACCCCCCAAGATCCCGAAGGACCGGACGTCAGGGCGGACTACTAGACTCTTCTCTTCTTCTCAAGCAAACACATATTTTCAACAATCTAATAGCACACCCCCCAAGATCCCGAAGGACCGGACGTCAGGGCAGACTATTAGATTCTCTTTCACACTTATAACTTATAGAAGTTCGATAGCAAAACAGGTAAGCGAAACATATAATGGCAAGCACGATTGATTTCATCTCTAACATACAAAACTATCTCTTTTCACAGCATATTACAAAGGGACATATTCAAACGATTCATTTACTGATCTTCTTAGCATGGCAAGGGTTCGTTTGAGCTGTGTCGGTGTTTCTAAGCATACAACATTTCTATCTTTCTCTTAGCATAGCAATGGTTCTATTTCATTTCTGACAAGCATTCATATTCTCTTAGTTAGGCAGCATATTCGTTTCAATGACAAGCTATGTGAGTTCTCTTATTAGCATGCTGAGTCGGTTCTATCATTCTCTTATGAAAATATTCTTCTTAAGCAAACAAGCATTCAAAAACTCAGATTCATTATTAAGTCGTGCAAGAATCAGAGAATGCAGTTCTGCCCACTCACATTGATTAATCGGTTGGGAACTCTCCGAGAAGACTTCCGTTCGAGCAAGCAAGGCGATCTCACTTGTACGTAGCATCGACGCAGAGCGGGGCGCTATACCTGGTACAGTAGGTACTCTGGCTGGTCCTCTCTGAGCGGCTGTTCCACCCTGACGAGTATGAATAGATGGACAATCCCTTAACTGATGTGCTGACGATCCACAGGACAAGCATGTACCCAATCTCTTCCTGCAGATGTCTCTAGTGTGTCCTATCTTCCCGCAATACGCACACTAGGCAACGGGCTAATTCTGTCTCTGTGGCTGCTGTTGCTGGATGTGTCCTCGAACTGGTGTCTGGTACTGCTGATGCTGGTATGGCCTCTGTTGTTATTGAAAGTGTGGGCTCTTGGTCGGTCCCATATTACCACTAGTTTCTCCAGAAGTGTCGCATCCTCTCTTGGGCCTGAGGTCCAAGTCATCTTCAGCAATCTGGACATCCATCAGAATACCCTCAAATGTAGCAGTGTATCGTCCCGAAGTACGAGACTTAATCACTCTATTCAACCCCTTCCTGAATTTTTGGGCTTTGTCTCCTGGGTCTCGAATCATCGATGGAGCAAATTGACTCAAACGATAAAACTTTGCGGCGTATTCGTCAACTGACATGCTTCCTTGGACTAAGTCATGAAACTAACTTTCCAATGCTCCCAAAGCTACGTCAGGAAAGAACTTCTTCTTGAAGAGCTCCTTGAAGTCCTCCCAAGTTAGTCCTCCGTAAGCGAGCCTCGGCTCTGTAAGATACCACGTCAGCGCGATATCAAACATCTGACTGCCAGCGGCCTCGATCTGAAAAATCTCCAGAATCTACGCCAAACGCAAGTTCCTCTCTATATTCTCTAGCCACTCATCAGTATAGAGTATCCCTTCGGTGCCTTTGAACTCTTGAGACATCATCCTCTTAAAGTCCACTATAGTACCTGGCCTCTGGTGCTGCTGGCCAGGATGCTGCTGGTGTTGTGCTACTCTCTCCATAGCCTGGAGAGCCACATGATGAGCATTCTCCTTGCTCTCTCTCATCAGCTCTGTCTGTTCCTAGTGCACTTCTATTTGCACCCTCTGAGTCTCAGCTTGAATACGCTAAGCTTCTACTATCACTCTCTGGGCTCCTAACATGCCTTGGATAAGTGTAAACATATGTGTCCCGTCAGTAGGCATACCTCCGGGAATCGGAGTCGGTGGTGGTAGAAGGTTCTCTGTCACAGCTGGGGCAATCCTCTGAACAGGTGGAGGAGGAAACCTAAAAGCTGCAGATACTTCCACGTGAATAGGAGATGTAGGAGGAACTCTAGATGTATGTTCGTCAGGTCGAGAGGTGGAAGACCTCTCTGAAGCTGATGCTCCCAGTCTCAAAGACCTAGTCTTCGGCGGCGTCCTGAAGACAGATTGAAAAGGGATCAATTAAGGTAATAGATGCGATATCATCAAGGAAGGATAGTATAATTCTAAAGGAAGTAGTTATCCAGAATAGCATTGTAAAGATAAGAATTCCTAGTTGTGATTGAGCATACTCTCATCCTAAATCATATTTCCTAATGCAGGCTCGTAGCAACACTCTAAGTGAGTACTACCACGATATCGCTCTAAATGTGAATCTAGACCTACATGGGCCACCACTAAAAATATGTCACGACCCGCACCCGAAATTTAGGTATGAGTCGGGGGTACGTCCAGCCTACGCTATAGCATCAGCGGTAGAACGCTGTCTCGGTCTCTATAATACTATCATAACTCACAACCTGTCAATGATATCAACTCTATAAGGAGGATAATAAAATAAATATATCTTAACAGCTCATAATATATACTCAATCACAATAGCTATAAGAATATAATGGCACGATAAAAGATAAGAAAGAATGACATAGTCAAACACAATGTCTCAAAATAGAGATAAACCACAGTCTAGCTGTCCAACATAACAATCTCCACAAGTCTCAATTTAAACTTAACATAAGTCTCAACATAAACTTAAATGCATAAAATAAATACTGTCTAAATAGCTGCAGGTAGTGGCTCCTCTAAAGAAAGGGACTCCTCTAAGATCCCTGGTGTGTAGTCTACATCTATACCTGGTCCATAGTGTGTAGGACAGAAGTTCTCAAGATCCTTTGGAAAAAATATCTAGTCAGGATTGGAGCAAAGTACAGCACTAACAGCAGTTCCATGTATATTGACAAAAACTATAATATAGTGTAAAGAAATACAAGATGGATATAAATACTGGCAATAACAATACTGGAATAATGAAATACTGGAATAATATCATCATCAATGATATACAAGCAATAAACAGAAATACAAGTGCATACTAGAATAATAAACTGGAATATAAGTGAATGCTAGAACAATAACTAGAACATAGAGAAATGATAGAACAACAACTAGAACATAGGGAAATGCTAGATCAATAAACTAGAGATACATGTATAGACTATCTAGCTAAGTGCATGAAACATCAACATATCATGTGATCGGCTTGGGACTGATCAGGCTTGTTACATATGATTAGCTATGATTCATGTAAGGTCAGGCTAACCATCCGGATAGCTATGATGCGAGCAATAGTTAGGCTAATCACATGTAACAGGCTATGAGGCATGTAATAGTCAGGCTGTACCGACGTGAGGTGTGGGTGAGCTATGATGCATGTAGAGTTGGATATGATCACATAAGCTACTAATATCTCCCCGTCCCCAGCTAGCATGATGGATCCGATCATGACTCCTTGTGATCGGTCTCGATGATGCCAACTCGTGTATACATAGTATCAGAATTATGTACGTTATATAACTAGAATCATAGAGATAATTAACATAATAAAAACTGTCAGAGAATGTAATAGCCTATGGTCCTCTACTGGTAATACCAATGTCCTATTTCCAAAGTCTTGTCCGAATAATTCAACAGTCCTATAGACATCATTTAATGATAATATAGAATCAGTCATACACTGAACTCAGAGACTACACTAGGGGTGCTACTTGTCATCTAACAGGGTCAAGTGTGCGTCTAGCTGCACGGGTGTCACATCCTCAATTGTTGTGCAATCAGATAGTCAAACACTAACACACGTCTAGCTAGTACGTCAGTGTACATAAGGCAGGCAACTCACAATTCTCAGGGTCATATAGTATATACAATTATACCAGAAAATCCACAATTAACCTAGGGTCATACAGTACATGTACAAATTATAATCATAACTAGTATTAGCATTTAATTCCTTATATATATTCATATATATATATATATATATATATATATATATATATATATATATATATATATCAATTTGAATATTATACACATACGCGTACGTATACGCATACGAGTTGGGTTGATTTGTATGGTCTCTTGAAATCAACATCTAATAAATTTGTCATGAAGCATAACGCTAACATCCTAACATTTCACACATACATGTAAACAAACATAAAGAGAACAACTCGAACCTGCATGCACGTGAACGAGGGGGTGTTCAACGTCAAGGTGGCGCTCGATTGCGTCAAGGAGAGGCTTGGTAGCTCCTGTTGCTGCTGTTGTCCGGCGTCTCAGGCGAGGTCAGGTTTTAGGCGTGCTGGGGATGTTCAGTCGAGGAGGGGCTCAGGCGAAGCACTGTGGTCATCGATTCAGCATCGAGGGAAGGGTGTTACTGTCGTCGAGTCATCGAGGAGGGTGGATGGTGGTCGGGTTCAGGCATGACGGGGTCGTTCAGGCGAGGACTGCTTGGTACAGTCGGGATGATCGATGGAGGGAAGTCGACGAGGGGGTGAACGTTCAGGCGACTGCTATCGAGGGACTAGATCCGGTGGGGCGCTGCTCGACGGTTCAGCGGGGTCGGTGGATGAAGATGATGGTGATAATGAAGGGAGGGGGTGGTACAGGGGTTTCAGGCGTCTACGGGAGGAGGTGGCCACGGTTGGGAAGTTCAGGCGGGTCGTGAGGTGGAGGAGACGGGTTAAGGGAGGAGATAAAATCGGGTTCTCTCAGGCGAAAGGTCCGGCGTGGCGTGGTGATGGTGGTTCAATAGCTGTCGGGGGAAGGGATAACAGTGAAGATCCAGACGGGTTCAGCAGGGTCGAGATGGCCGGACAAGGGTTGCTCCGGTCGGCGGGTCTATGAGCAGGGAAGAAGATGAATAGGAGAGGAGGAGATGGGTTCGGCTAGGTCAAGTTTGGGGTGATGGGAATGAAAAAATAAAGAAAGTATATATATATATATGGGAAAATAGGGTTGGGTGTTGACGTAGGTAGTTGGGCCGGTCAACACTCCATAGAAAGGGCTTTTCCTTCTATATGTAGATATTTGGAGGGCTAGGATTTGGTTTGAAATGGATGGCTAAGGTTTGATGAGGGGTTGATATTGACTGTTACACACTCCAAAAATTGGAGAAAAATTACATGAAGAAAAATGGGGTTTCTTCATATGTTGGTCCAATGGTGTGTGAATACCTCAATGCACTTTGCATAAAAGTGCCCAACAATTAGAAAATTATACAAGATGGAGTTTTTGGATTAATTTAATTAAAATTTAATTTAATTGGTGTTCTAAAATTAATTGAAAGTACATATGGTTTAAATTAGGTGGGACACAAGTCTCATGGATGTAAAAGACTCAGAATAGAATATTATCATAATTTGGATTGCACAAAATGGTCGAGATTGTGTCTCCAATTTTGATTGGAACGCACAAGGATGCAAAGTTAGATTTATACATAATTAAATATAATCGTTTGCGACGAATGTTGTGCAACTAAAATGAAGCACAAAAGGGCATAGTTATAAGTCACACAAGGATCAAAATAGAAGGCTGGCACGTCTAGGACAAGGGTGTAAAATTTATTGGAAGGCAATGGCTAGTGTAGCGCTCCAATTATCGAAGTAACGATAAGGTACAACAATCAATTAAAATCATAATAATTAAATATAATTAAATATCATGAAATATTAACACATTAAATTAAATAAATAAAAAGAAAAAAATACCCCTATTCTGGAATATGATAGTGATAAGGAGAGCCAGAGTTTGAGTTCATTAGAGGAGTAGCAGAGCAAAGCAAAGGAGACTTCTGTGGAGCTTTGGTAAAAGAGAAGGAGCCGCCATATCCATTGATTGCAGAGTGTATGGACGTCTTTCCGGAGGAGTTACCGGGGTTGCCACCGGACAAAGATGTAGAGTTCTCTATAGATTTGGTGTCAGGCGCAGAGCCAATATCATAAAACATCTATAGGGTAAACAACAGCGAACTAGCAGAGTTGAAGAAGCAGGTGGATGAGTTGTAGGACAAGGGCTTCATCCGCTCTAGTTCATCACCGTGGGGTGCTCCGGTATTATTTGTACCAAAGAAAGATGGGTCGGTACGCATGTGTATCGACTACAGGGTACTCAACAATCTCACTATCAAGAACAAATACCCGTTGTCATGGATTGACGATTTATTCAATCAGTTGAGCGGAGCGAAGGTATTCTCAAAGATAGACTTGAGGTCGGGGTACCACCAGGTGAAAGTGAAGAAGGAAGATATTTTGAACACAGTTTTCAGGACTCGGTATGGACAGTTTGAGTTTTGGGTGATATCGTTTGGGTTGACCAATGCCCTAGTGGTATTCATAAACCTAATGAATAAGGTATTTTATCAGTACTTGGATCAGTTTGTGGTATTATTCATTGATGATATACTGATATATTCGAAGACCCCGGAGGAGCACGAGAATCACCTGAGGATAGTTCTTGAGACCCTCAGGAAGGAGAAGCTTTATGGCAAGCTTTTGAAGTGTGAGTTCTTTCTTGATAAGGTTGAATTCTTCGAGCATGTGGTTACAGGAGATAGGATCTCAGTAGACTCGAAGAAGATTTTATCAGTTGAGTCGTGGTCTACCCCGAGTTCAGTAGCGGAGATCAGAAGTTTTCTTGGACTGGTAGGCTATTATTGGAGATTTGTTCAGGATTTTTTCAGGATTGTAAAGCCAAAAACTAGACTAACCAGGAAGGACGTGGAGTTTGTCTGGACTGAGAATTGTCGGTCTGCTTTTGAGGAGCTAAAGAAGAGGTTGACTACAGCTCCAATATTGACATTGCCATCAGGGGCAGGAGAATTTTCTATATATAGGGATGCATCGGGTAAGGGTTTGGATTGAATGTTGCAACAGAACAGGAAGGTGATTGCCTATGCTTCCAGACAATTATGCCCGTATAAGAAGAATTACCCTACCCATGACTTAGAGTTTGCAGCAGTTATTTTTGTTCTTAAGCTGTGGAAGCACTACTTATATGGAGAGCAGGTAGAGCTCTTTACTGACCATAAGAGCTTGAATTTATTGGTATCCAGTGGCTATGTATTTGATGAGGGACAAATATTTATTGGTCGATCTTGATAGCTTAGGCATTGAGATATTAGTTCCTGGAGTTACAACACAGATGTGGGGACTTCAGGTACAGTCAGAGTTGATGGACCGGATCAGAGTCGCACAGTTTGAGGATGAGTCTCTAAGGAGCATCAGAGCACAATTCCGGATAGGGTTGGCGGAGGACTTCAGCATTGCAAATGATGGATCATTGTGGTGCGGTACCAGATTGTGTGTGCCGAGTGGATCATTGCTCGCGGAGATTCTTCAAGAGGTGCATCGATCTCAGTACAGTATGTATCCAAGTACCAACAAGATGTATAGGGATATGAGAGAGCATATTTGGTGGTATAGTATAAAGCGGGAGGTGGCTAGTTTCATATCCAGAAGTTTGGTTTGCAAACAAATAAAGACGGAGAGACAGGGGTCAGGTGGATTGCTTTAGCCTTTACCCATTCCAGAGTGAAAGTGGGAGCATGTGACGATGGACTTTGTTTCAGGGCTTCCGCGTTCTCCAAAAGGTAAAGACGCAATTTGGGTTATCTTAGCCAGGTTGACCAAATCAGCCCACTTTCTGCCATTAAAAGTGGGTAAGTCTACGGATAAACTCGCGAAGATGTATGTACGTTAGATAGTCAGATTGCATGGAGTTCCCGTGAGCATAGTCTTAGATCGGGATAGTCGCTTTACGCCCTACTTTTAGAGGAGTTTACAGGCTAGCTTGGGCACTCAGCTCAAGTTCAGTACTGCATATCACCCTCAGAAAGATGGACAGTTGGAGAGGACTATCCAGACTCTCAAGGATATGCTACGCACCTGTGTTTGGGATATTGGAGGCTTTTGGAAGGATCATCTTCACTTGGTAGAGTTTTCTTACAACAACAGCTACCAGGCCAGTATAGAGATGTCACCATTTGAGGCGTTGTATGGATGGAGATGCCGCACTCCATTATCATGGGATGATATTAGTGAGAGAGCCTTATTGGGACCAGAGATGGTCGTGGATGCAGCCAAGAAGGAGAAGCTTATCAGGGATAGACTTCGAGTGGTGCAAGAAAGACGGCAGCATTAGGTAGATAGCCACCGGAGACTATTGGAGTTTGAGTTATAGATTTTATTTATATTGCTTGTGATTGCTTGTATTTTGTTAGAGTGCTAAGGCTGTATTTCGTGCTAGGTTGGCGATCTGGTTTTCTTGAGAATTTTTTGACACGTAGCACGATTCGTTTCGGTAGAGGCGGGAAGCTTAGTCCGAGATTCAAAGGACCTTTCAGTATTCTCGAGAGGGTCGGTGCAGTTACTTACAGACTAGACTTGCCACCTGCATTGGAGGTAGTGCATAACATATTCCACGTGTCGCAGCTGAAACGGTACGTGGCAAATCCTAGCCATGTAGTAGATCACTCGGAGATAAAGATGGGTCCTACTCCTAGCTATCCAGAGCAGCCAGCTGAGATTCTGGATCGAAAAAATAAGGTGATGCAGAACCAGATGATTCCTTTGGTGCGTGTTGCGTGGAGGCATCACTCACCAGGAGAGAGTATCTGGGAGCGAAAGTCCGAGATGCGTGAGCGATATCCTTATCTGTTTGAGCCATGAGGTATAATTCTTTCTTGCTTGTATTGATTGCTTTTGGTAGTTAGTTCTTCCTTAATTTCGAGGACAAAAATTTCTAAAGTGGGTAGGATTATCACCCTCACTTTTCCAACAAGGAAAAGTTTGATAATTTGGCATGAGTATTTTATTTTTAGGAGTATAATATTAAATATTGTGCATATTATAAATATTATTTATTGTATTATTTATTTTTAGATGTTAGATTTTATTTTGGACTTGTATTATCGGACCTAACTAGTTTAGATTAGATCCATGGACCAACATTTATTTCTAGTTATAATTGAGCCCAATAGTAAGCCCATTCATTAGGAGAATGAATTAATTAATTAAACCAATTAGACTAAAACCCTCCCTCCTTTATTAATTTCTTCATGACAAACTCCAAGGGGTATTGGGGATATTTCATATTAACTTGGAGGAGGGGATAAGGGTCAGCCACATTTGGAGTGGGGAGGGACTCTCTCTCTCTCTCTCTTCATTTTTTATTCCAAATCTAGATATAAAAATTTTCTCTTCCAATTTCCTTCATTCCTACACTAATTTCTACCTAAATTTCTTCCCAATTCATTTTTTATTCATCATTGGAGGCTATTAGAACAAGAAAGGAGAAAAATTCTAGAAGGAGGAAGCAAGGATCTACAAGGAGGAGTAAGGATCTATAGGCTCTTGATACTCATTTGGAGAATTCTATTGGAAATCCATCTCCCAATAGGTATAATTCAGTTTTTTCTCCCAAATTAGACTCTAAATATTTTATTTAATTATTAGAAATCCTCCCATGTACTAAGACTACCCATAGAATTAGAATTAGGTTCATAGGAGGCATATGGAGAAAGTGATGCAGTATTTTGTGTAAATTTTAGAGAAATTTCGAGATTGGCACATCTTGTGTTTGTCAATAGGTCAATTAGACCAAATTGACATATGTTTGATTGTATGTGACTAGTGTCGTATCCATAATTGGATACGTGAAGGTCGTATTCCAAAAATTTGGAGATACGGGTTAATTTGGGTATTTTCTTTCGACATGGGGGTTTAAGCATGTCATATTTTGACACGAACACATAGTTGAGTAGCTAGCTCTTCGTATTATTCATAATTATAATTTTAGACTTACTCGTGTTCTTCAGGATACGTTTGGTGGTGTGGTGGAGCTATATCATAAGTGTATCATAGATTGAGTATGATACGGGTGCGGTGCACTCCACGTGTTTGTTTTCTTGCATTTCAACTCAATGTGCCATGATTATAGCTATTAGAATATTATAATTATAATTGTTATATGATATATATATATATATATATATATATATATATATATATATATATATATATATATATATATATATATATATATATATATATATATATATATATATATATATGTATGTATATATATGTGTGTGTATGTTCTATGTTTCATCTTGATGTGTTGGTGGTCATGAGAGAGTAGGAGTTCATATGCATCACTAGTGTGGTTATATATATATATATATATATATATATATATATATATATATATATATATATATATATATATATATATATATGTGTGTGTGTGTGTGTGTGTGTGTGTGTGTGTGTATTAGATGTGTATATGTGTATGTATGTATGTATGTATGTATGTATGTATGTATGTATGTATGTATGTATGTGAACTAGAGGGGGGGGAAGCAGGCCTGAAAAGTAGTAAGAGAAGCAGCCGGATAAGCAGAGCCATAAGCAGCAGCAGAACTAGCAAACAGCAGTAGCAGCAAGCAGAAGCAGAAAGCTGCAGCTGCAGCAGAAGCAACGATAAGCTACAGCAGCAGCAGTAAGCAGTGCTTAATGTTATATATATTGATAAGTTAGTGTATATATTGATAAGTTAGTTGTATATATTGATAAGTTAGTTATATATATTGATAAGTTAGTAATTATATATATATAGTTACCTTGAGTTACACCAAGGTAATGAGAGTTGAGGTATCTTGGGTACGGGTATTAATTATCAAGGGATATATTAGTATGTTAGTTATGATAGTTGGTATAGTATTGTTATAAGTTTAAATGCATGTTAGTATATAGTGAGGTTTATGGGTATTTAGTTATATGTTAGATATTGAATTACCTTGTGATACCAAGGTAATGTCAAGGTATTGGTTTATACTCAAGGTATTGAGTTGTATATCGAGATCGGTGTGTAGGTGTTGTGATACCACATTTGGTTCAAAGCCAAGGTATCTACTTAGCATTAGTTTGGCTAGGAATACTATATATTTTGTCTTTTATATATATATATATATATATATATATATATATTGTAAACACCCTAAATTCAGGAATAAAATTTATATAATTTTCCGTATTTTCGGTATTTTCTGGAATTTATAACTAAGGTGATTTGGGGTTAAATAATTTTAAGTGTGGCTAAATGGGGTTAAAATATTCTGGAAGTAAAAATTTATTGTGTATAATGGAAAACCGGACGCATGGCATTTTTTTGTGAATTTATTGGACACCGGAGCAATGTATCGAGGACCTTAAGCTGTGGGATTGGGAACCAAACCCAAATTCGAACCAACCCGGACCAAACCAACCCGACCCGCAGGGGGAAACCCTAGCTGCCGGAGTTCCTGTAGCAGCTATAAAGAGGCTGCCTCGACATCCGTGCTGACCTCTTCTCCAACTACCCAGCCGCCACCGAAACCCTAGTTTCACCCCAGCACCCATGTCCATCCCTCCAGCGCCGCGTGTCCTCTTCGAACTGCCGCTGAACCGACCAACCCCGCCTCCGCCGCTGAACCGCAGACCCCCACCCGCTCGTCGACCACCGCAGACCCCCACCCGCTCGTCGACCACCGCAGACCCCCACCCGCTCGTCGACCTCCGCCGCGAGCACAGCGACCCGAGCGCGGCTTCACCCCGCCGCCGAGTCGCACAGCAGACCCCGAGCGCGGCCTCACCCCTCCGCCGCGAGCACAGCGACCCCGAGTGCGACTCCTCCGCCTCACAGCGTCTCCGCAGACACGAGACACGAGCAGCAGCGCGCGAGGACACGACCAGGACACAGATTGGACTCTCGGTCACTTCGAAAACAGAATCCACGGAGCCCTGTTCAGGTATTGATTTCTCCCAACTCGCGACTCCGTTTTCAATTCCGTCGATTGCTATGCGTAGACTGTATACTCCTCTCGGTGCCCGTGCAATTCGCTCGGTGCATCACGTCTTGTAGTGGTCGTACACCGCGATCCAAAACAGGAAAAAACAACCCCCTGTTTCACCTCGGAACTGAGCCCGCCCCGCCAATCGGGACGACTTGGTCGCACGTGGTCCTTACCAAACTGTGCGCGACGTTGATACGGTCGTGTAGGATTTCGCAGAAGTCGATTCGGAGGTGCGTGCACCCCAGAATCAACGCGTATCCGCCGACGACACCCCGTATCCGTCGATTCTGAAATACGCTGTAACTTTGTGTACACACGTCAGATCGAGACGAAACTTGCGCCATCGGATCCGTAGTAATACGCTGGTCCTGTGAGCCAAGTTTGGTTCGATTCTGAGAACGTTGACAAAATCACGTATCGTGGGCCCCACAGGCTCCACTTGACGGGTGATTTTGAGATCGGCTCATCGGAATCCAATTCTGGAAGTTCCGTTGGGTTCGTATCATCGTTCCTGACTTGTAGACACTGAGTTTGCGGAATTTGGAGACCTTTGACCCTGACACGCTTCTCGGTGCAAAGTGGCCCACAGGTGGAACCCGCTTTGGCCCGAAAATGACCTTTTTGCCCCTGTGTCCAAATTGGACGTAAGGACAGGCATTTCTAGCTATTTGACATCGTCTGAGACTGTTGGTGATGTTTATTACAGCTTTTGGAGTAGTACCTACCGGATCCACAGATACCAGGACGACAGTTGTTGATATCCGAACATCAGGCAAGTGTACCTTGCCAAACTCTGCAGTTTAGTTATCTATTTTCCTTGCTTTATATATATTGCTGTGCATGCTCAACCTAGGACCGTGTGACGTACTTAGCGTCCGATTATCAGTCGGGTGCCGACACTGTACGCAGTGTTGGGTACGGTCATTTAGAGATGGATATCCGTGACATTTTATATTCTCGTACTTGTCTTATCAAGTACCATATGACTCAGGACACTTGACACTATTCATGAGACAGGATTTTCCCGAGATATTCGTGGTGATTCTGTATAGGATATAGGACATGGACATTATATTCTTAGATACTGTATGACTGGTTGCATTTAGCTATGATCGCGCTTGACATGGACATGAGACGTTGTGGTCATGATATGCGTGGTTACATTGGGTGGGGAGAGACACACAGGCTACAGGCTGTATTTATATATATCTTCTATTATTGAGAGGTCGTAGACTCTCGTAGCAGAGCTAGACCCACTACCGGTTATTACCGCTACCGGCTCCCCGACACAGAGCTTGTAGTGGCTCAGCCTGAGACTAGTGATGCTCTCACTTGCATTTACACTTAGATGGTTACATATTTACCCCTTTTGTTTCATTTAGTTATATATTGCTACACTGCTTATCTGTATTTATTGGCATGAGCTTTCTTGTACCTTGCTATGTCCCCTGAGGACCTGGATCCGGATTTTTGTCCCCAGATTTTGCAGACGAGGTTTATCCCGAGGTTTACGGGACCGGAGCAGGAGCTGATCCAGGAGTTGTACCACCATCCGAGGACGAGGTCTTAGCTGAAGACTTCTCTTGAGCATCAATGTTTATGCTCAGCTTTTATTATTTATTTCAGTCTTTTATATTCTGGTCATTTGAACCATTGTACTAGATATTTATCGGGTTGTTCCCCGAAGTACTTTGAGAGACTGGATGATGATTTACATTCCTTATTTATTCTGTGGATCATATTTTATATCTTGTGTGGATGAGATTAGTTGTGCCATGATTGTCGTAGACTTATTTTACAGCTTAAGTATGCCCTGATGGATCCATTATATTGAGTTGGTCCATCGGTGCGTACTGCTGGCCATTATCACGCGTCTGGTCCCTCGGTATTTTGGGACTGGGGCGTGACATGGTTTTTGTGGTGGCCCATGCAGGTCTACGACTAAATAGTTCGGTTTCAACTTAGGGACCGGACCAGCCTGCCCTAAGGATAGTATGAACTATAGGATCTCATCCATTATTTAACCAGTTGTTGAACTCTATATCGATCTCGAATTTTGTTACTTGAACTGCATCCTGTATTGATTCCTCTGAGCGTTCTTATAGTTTATCTTTTGATTGCAGAGCAATGGATTCCGGGAACAGAGATGATATTCCTTTGGATACGCCACACGACGCTGTGGTTACTTACGGAGACGGAGTGACACCAGGGAATGGTGGACAAGCATCGCAGAGTGATCAAACCGGACAGCCTAATCCAAGGTTCCGGAGAAATGACATCCCACCTCCACCACAGTTCACTCCCCAGATGCCAGTATTCCCGCCAGGACAAGCCATGGACGGGCAACAAATGTTCCAGATGATGTATGCTATGATGCAAGCACAGCAACAGATTCAGCAGGAGGCCCATCGGCAGGAGGCCGAGTATCTGAGGACCAGCCTGGTATCCGCATTGGAGCAGGCAAATCCCCCAACGAGGCGAACAGCGACGGGATCTATCACTGATTTCCGTCACCTCAAACCTCGCACATTTTCTGGTAAGGAAGGGCCAACGGAAGTTCATGAGTGGCTCACCAATATTCAGCATCAGTTGGAAGCCGCTGAACTTCCGAGAGAGAAGTGGATGACTGCAGTTAGAATGCAGTTAACTGATAATGCGCACCACTGGTGGTTAGCAGAAGAAAGGAGGCTCGGACAGGACAGAGTCACATGGGAAGAGTTCTCTAGACTCTTCCAAGAGATGTACATTCCAGCCATTGCACGGTCAGAGCTCAGAGACAGGTTCAACCGCCTTATCCAAGGCAGCATGTCAGTGGAGGAATATAATATAGAATTTATTCGCCTGAGCCGCTTTGCCCCGACATTGATCTCGACGGAGGAAGAAAAAGCAGAGAAGTTCTTTGACGGCTTGAAGTTCGAACTTCAGAGAGTGATTGGATCGGTAGCACCTACCTCTTATACCGATGTCCTTGCAGCAGCCCGACGCTTGGAGCGCGTCGCTAGAAGGGAGACTAACCTGAAGAGGCCTATCACATCAGCACCATCCAGGCCAGCACATGGGGATTCGGCCAAGCGAACCCAGAGGGGTATGCCAGATAGAGCAGCACATAGAGACAGACCTCTTCCTACTTGTCACCACTGCGGCAAGGTAGGACACATTGAGAAGGAATGCAGGCGTAAGTTGGGACTATGTTTGAGCTGCGGATCCAGCCAGCACTTTTCCAGGGACTGTTCCGAACGCCGAGACGGAGCACCAAGACTAGCATTGCCTGCACCACGACCAGCTTATCCAGCAGCAGGAGCCCAACAGACAGGAGTTGGTGGGGTCAGACCACCAGCCCCCGGAGGGAACCAGCAGAGACCACCCCTGGCACCACAGGCAGCCCTATTTCATCAGCAGCAGCAGCAGCAGAGAGGTCCAGCTCAGGGACGGGGACAGGCATTCCCATTAGCTGTTGAGGAGGAGGCTACAGCAGGCGAGGTCATCGCAGGTACTATTTTAGTAGCTTCATTACCTGCTGTAGTTTTATTTGATTCTGGAGCATCGCATTCATTTATAGCAGCTAGCTTTGTAGCCACCCATAGAGTAGCTACCGTACCCCTCCCGAAGATGAAGAGGATTCTTACGGGAGGTGGTATTATTCCGGTTAGTGACGTCTGTAGATCATGTTCTGTAGTCGTATGTGGCCGAGAAATGCGAGCACAGTTTCTGATATTTTCTATGCCGGATTATGATATCGTACTTGGTATGGACTGGTTAAGTCAGTACCATGCGACTCTTGATTGCCGACTTGGGCGGGTTATATTTAGACCGCCAGGACACCCAGAATTCGAGTTTCTCCGAGGAGCAGTAGAGGAAGGAGTTCAGCCTACTCTTAGGGTATTATCTGTAGAAGAGGAGACAGGTTACCCAAGAGTCATATCAGGTTTTGTGGATGTATTTCCTGATGACCTTCCAGGTTTACCGCCTGATCGGGAAATAGAATTCACAATAGACTTAACTCCAGGAGCAGAGCCAATTACTTCATCAGTTTATCGGCTAGCACCTAAGGAGTTAGTGGAGTTGAAGGAACAGGTAGATGATCTGTTGGAGAAGGGTTTCATTCGCCCCAGTGTTTCACCTTGGGGAGCCCCCATCTTATTTGTGCCGAAGAAGGATGGAACAGTACGGTTGTGCATTGATTACAGGGCACTGAATGCTGTCACCATCAAGAACAGGTATCCCTTACCACGTATTGATGATCTATTCGATCAATTGAGTGGTGCAAGGGTATTCTCGAAGATTGACCTTAGATCCGGCTATCATCAGATCAAGGTAAGGAAGGAAGACATCCCGAAGACAGCTTTCAGGACGAAGTATGGGCATTATGAGTTCTTGGTGATGCCGTTTGGTTTAACCAACGCACCAGCAGTGTTTATGAGCTTAATGAACAGAGTCTTTCATCAGTTCTTGGATAAATTTGTAGTGGTGTTCATTGATGACATTCTCATATATTCCAAGAGCCCTGAAGAGCACGAGGAGCATCTTAGAATCGTGTTAGAGACCTTGAGACAGGAGAAGTTATATGCCAAGCTCAGTAAGTGTGAGTTCTGTATGGACAGAGTGCCTTTCTTGGGACACATCATATCAGGAGAAGGACTTTCAGTGGATCCAGAGAAGGTTGCAGCAATTGAGACTTGGCCTACACCCACATCAGTCGCAGAGGTGAGAAGTTTTCTCGGACTTGCGGGATATTTCCGAAGGTTCGTAGAAAATTTCTTAAGGATTGCAGAACCAATGACAAAGCTAATACGAAAGGATCAGGAGTTTGTATGGACAGAAGACTGCCAGAAGGCTTTTGAAGAACTGAAGAGAAGATTAACAACAGCACCTGTCTTGACTCTTCCTTCAGGGTCAGGAGGTTTTGTGGTTTACAGTGATGCATCAGGCAGTGGGCTAGGATGTGTTTTGATGCAACATGGCAAGGTCATTGCTTATGCGTCGAGACAGTTGAAGGACCACGAGAAGAACTACCCCACACATGATCTGGAGCTAGCAGCTGTTATATTTGCACTGAAGATATGGAGGCACTATCTTTATGGAGAGAGGGTAGAAATCTTTACTGATCACAAGAGTCTGAAGTATGTGTATACTCAGAAGGAGCTTAACATGAGACAGAGACGCTGGCTAGAACTAATGGTGGATTTTGACATCGATCTGCAGTATCATCCGGGAAAGGCGAATATGGTTGCAGACGCACTCAGCAGGAAGCCTGTGGTTTATTTCTTGACGATGCAGCCCAAGTTGTTGAAGGATTTACAGGAGCTACAGATAGAGGTTATTTTACCAGGACAGAATGGATTGATGGCTAACCTTGAGATTCAGTCATCACTCGTGGAGAAGATTAAAGAAGCATTGCCCACCGATGCTAGATTCCGAAGACTCAAAGAAAGGACAGAAGCAGGTATGCAGACAGGACTACGCATCCACGAAGACGGGACATTGAGGTTTAGAAATCGCCTGTATGTCCCAAATGGAGAATTGAGACAGGAGTTAATGACTGAAGCGCATAGCTCTATGTACTCTGTTCACCCAGGAGGAACCAAGATGTATCGGGACTTGAGACAGTATTACTGGTGGCATGGAATGAAGAGAGAGATCGCGAGATTTGTGGCCAAATGCTTAGTATGTCAACAAGTGAAGACGGAGCATCAGAGAACTGCAGGTATGTTACAGCCGCTTCCGATACCGGAATGGAAGTGGGAGCATATCACGATGGACTTTGTCACAGGATTTCCGAAGAGCCCCAGCGGAAGAGACGCAGTATGGGTGATAGTGGATCGACTCACTAAATCGGCACACTTCTTGCCATTTAGAGTTGGACAGTCCACAGAGGTACTAGCTGACATGTATATGCGATAAATCGTCAAATTACATGGAGTACCTGTTAGTATTGTATCGGATCGAAATTCGAGATTTACATCTCATTTCTGGAGAAGCATGCAAGAGAGTCTAGGCACCAGACTCAAATTCAGCACGGCATACCACCCGCAGACAGATGGACAATCGGAGCGCACCATTCAGATCTTGGAGGACATGTTGCGATCATGTATGCTAGATTTCGGAGGATCTTGGGAAGACCATTTGCACTTAGTAGAGTTCTCCTACAATAACAGTTATCAGGCCAGCATTCAGATGGCGCCATTTGAAGCTTTATACGGACGGAAGTGCAGATCACCTGTGTGTTGGAGTGACGTTGGTGAACGTCAAATACTGGGTCCAGAATTGGTAACGCAGACAGTGGAGAAGGTAAAGCAGATACAGAATCATCTAAGAGCAGCTCAGGACAGACAGAAGCATTGGGCAGATACACACAGGCGTCCCCTAGAGTTCAAGGAAGGAGATCACGTGTTCTTGAGGATTTCGCCCACTCGTGGTACTATCAGATTCGGGAGCAGAGGCAAGCTGAGCCCAAGGTATATTGGGCCATTTGACATTCTAGATCGCGTTGGTGAGGTGGCTTATCGTCTTGCATTACCTCCATCCTTAGAGGGAATGCATGACGTATTCTACGTCTCACAGCTGCGAAGGTACGTGACCGACCCAAGTCACGTAGTCGATCATTCAGAGATCGCAGTAGGCCCGAGCTTGAGGTATGAAGAGCAACCAGTTGGCATCCTCGACGTCAGTGAGAAGACATTACGGGGACAGACGATCAGACTGGTCCGAGTAGCATGGAAACATCATTCACCAGGCGAATCGACTTGGGAACGAGAAGATAGTATGCGTCAGCGATACCCCCACTTGTTCGAGGAGGCAGTTGTAAACTAGGCCACCTTGTATTTCCATAACCCTTCTTTAGTAGCTTATTCTTTGATTGCGAGGACGCAATCCTTTTAAGGAGGGAAGATTGTAAACACCCTAAATTTCAGGAATAAAATTTATATAATTTTCCGTATTTTCGGTATTTTCTGGAATTTATAACTAAGGTGATTTGGGGTTAAATAATTTTAAGTGTGGCTAAATGGGGTTAAAATATTCTGGAAGTAAAAATTTATTGTGTATAATGGAAAACCGGACGCATGGCATTTTTCGGTGAATTTATTGGACACCGGAGCAATGTATCGAGGACCTTAAGCTGTGGGATTGGGAACCAAACCCAAATTCGAACCAACCCGGACCAAACCAACCCGACCCGCAGGGGGAAACCCTAGCTGCCGGAGTTCCTGTAGCAGCTATAAAGAGGCTGCCTCGACATCCGTGCTGACCTCTTCTCCAACTACCCAGCCGCCACCGAAACCCTAGTTTTACCCCAGCACCCGTGTCCATCCCTCCAGCGCCGCGTGTCCTCTTCGAACCGCCGCTGAACCGACCAACCCCGCCTCCGCCGCTGAACCGTAGACCCCCACCCGCTCGTCGACCACCGCAGACCCCCACCCGCTCGTCGACCACCGCAGACCCCCACCCGCTCGTCGACCTCCGCCGCGAGCACAGCGACCCGAGCGCGGCTTCACCCCGCCGCCGAGTCGCACAGCAGACCCCGAGCGCGGCCTCACCCCTCCGCCGCGAGCACAGCGACCCCGAGTGCGACTCCTCCGCCTCACAGCGTCTCCGCAGACACGAGACACGAGCAGCAGCGCGCGAGGACACGACCAGGACACAGATTGGACTCTCGGTCACTTCGAAAACAGAATCCACGGAGCCCTGTTCAGGTATTGATTTCTCCCAACTCGCGACTCCGTTTTCAATTCCGTCGATTGCTATGCGTAGACTGTATACCCCTCTCGGTGCCCGTGCAATTCGCTCGGTGCATCGCGTCTTGTAGTGGTCGTACACCGCGATCCAAAACAGGAAAAAACAACGCCCTGTTTCACCTCGGAACTGAGCCCGCCCCGCCAATCGGGACGACTTGGTCGTACGTGGTCCTTACCAAACTGTGCGCGACGTTGATACGGTCGTGTAGGATTTCGCAGAAGTCGATTAGGAGGTGCGTGCACCCCGGAATCAACGCGTATCCGCCGACGACACCCCGTATCCGTCGATTCTGAAACACGCTGTAACTTCGTGTACACACGTCAGATCGAGACGAAACTTGCGCCATCGGATCCGTAGTAATACGCTGGTCCTGTGAGCCAAGTTTGGTTCGATTCTGAGAACGTTAACAAAATCACGTATCGTGGGCCCCACAGGCTCCACTTGACGGGTGATTTTGAGATCGGCTCATCGGAATCCAATTCTGGAAGTTCCGTTGGGTTCGTATCATCGTTCCTGACTTGTAGACACTGAGTTTGCGGAATTTGGAGACCTTTGACCCTGACACGCTTTTCGGTGCAAAGTGGCCCACAGGTGGAACCCGCTTTGGCCCGAAAATGACCTTTTTGCCCCTGTGTCCAAATTGGACGTAAGGACAGGCATTTCTAGCTATTTGACATCGTCTGAGACTGTTGGTGATGTTTATTACAGCTTTTGGAGTAGTACCTACCGGATCCACAGATACCAGGACGACAGTTGTTGATATCCGAACATCAGGCAAGTGTACCTTGCCAAACTCTGCAGTTTAGTTATCTATTTTCCTTGCTTTATATATATTGCTGTGCATGCTCAACCTAGGACCGTGTGACGTACTTAGCGTCCGATTATCAGTCGGGTGCCGACACTGTACGCAGTGTTGGGTACGGTCATTTAGAGATGGATATCCGTGACATTTTATATTCTCGTACTTGTCTTATCAAGTACCATATGACTCAGGACACTTGACACTATTCATGAGACAGGATTTTCCCGAGATATTCGTGGTGATTCTGTATAGGATATAGGACATGGACATTATATTCTTAGATACTGTATGACTGGTTGCATTTAGCTATGATCGCGCTTGACATGGACATGAGACGTTGTGGTCATGATATGCGTGGTTACATTGGGTGGGGAGAGACACACAGGCTACAGGCTGTATTTATATATATCTTCTATTATTGAGAGGTCGTAGACTCTCGTAGCAGAGCTAGACCCACTACCGGTTATTACCGCTACCGGCTCCCCGACACAGAGCTTGTAGTGGCTCAGCCTGAGACTAGTGATGCTCTCACTTGCATTTACACTTAGATGGTTACATATTTACCCCTTTTGTTTCATTTAGTTATATATTGCTACACTGCTTATCTGTATTTATTGGCATGAGCTTTCTTGTACCTTGCTATGTCCCCTGAGGACCTGGATCCGGATTTTTGTCCCCAGATTTTGCAGACGAGGTTTATCCCGAGGTTTACGGGACCGGAGCAGGAGCTGATCCAGGAGTTGTACCACCATCCGAGGACGAGGTCTTAGCTGAAGACTTCTCTTGAGCATCAATGTTTATGCTCAGCTTTTATTATTTATTTCAGTCTTTTATATTCTGGTCATTTGAACCATTGTACTAGATATTTATCGGGTTGTTCCCCGAAGTACTTTGAGAGACTGGATGATGATTTACATTCCTTATTTATTCTGTGGATCATATTTTATATCTTGTGTGGATGAGATTAGTTGTGCCATGATTGTCGTAGACTTGTTTTACAGCTTAAGTATGCCCTGATGGATCCATTATATTGAGTTGGTCCATCGGTGCGTACTGCTGGCCATTATCACGCGTCTGGTCCCTCGGTATTTTGGGACTGGGGCGTGACATATATATTAGTATTTTCATTTCTAATAACTTGCGTATCTTAGGATACGGTATTTTATTGGTATCCTAGTATCCTAATATAGCTAGTATAGCCTAGTTACATAGTGTATGGATCCAATATCCTAGAAATAGACTCATACAACCTAGTAATAGCTAGTTTGACCAAGTTTGACTAGTTTGACCTAGAGTTGACCTAGTTTGACTATTTTGACTTAGAAATGGCTTTATGACCTAGAATTGAACTAGTTTAACTTATTTTCATTCTAAAATCTTGTATTGATGCTATATGCCATATATAGGTCTGTGTGACACTAGCTTGGGCATCAAGAGATACACCTTGCTCAGGACATCAGGCGAGTATATTTCTCTGTTAGTTTTTATTCCATAATAGTGTATATATCTCATGTTCTAGAACTGTATACTTGATTCTGACACTGTGGTTTCACGGACTGGTACTACATGGATCATGTCAGGAGATGTTATCCCTTACTGTGTTCAGCGGGTACTCATTTATATATATTTTATCGTGTGTATCGGGTATTAATTTAGTATACTTTGTGTTCACATACTGCTCATATTCAGTGTGCTTATATTAGTGTACACACACTGCTCGTGTTCAGTGTGCCTATATTCGTGTTCGTAACGTATCATGATTGGATCCATTGGTATTAGTTGGGGAAAAGGGAGTATGAGTTGATTATGTGATCAAGTCCCAGCATATTTGTGTACATGTCGATTATATACCACACTTGTAATCGAGTTACCATATTATATTCGTATTCAACCTAAACTGATCACATAATAAACTTATATTATATGGCACATTAGTTAGATTTTAGTTATTTTTGTTATATTACAGATACTCTATTGACTGTTTTTCATTACATTGCATGTTCACTCTAGTTTATTTTGTTCTGTTGTTTAGATTTCTTGTATTATTTTCTATTATCTATTTTATATGATTATCTATTTGAAACTGCTTTCAGAGGTATGTACTTCGCTCCAATCCTGACTGGATATATTTTTTAGATGATTGGCTCATAGACCAGTGTCCTACATACTACAGACCGAAGAAGGGCATACCATTAGAGGATACTCATGTAGACCAGGAGAACTTAGTACCAGAGCCTGAGGAGGTTTAGATTATTTTCGTGGACTTGTATTAGCCTTTTATTGAGACTTATGGCATGTATATTATTTCAGATTCGTGGATGTATTGTGATTCTTTTTTTTTGTTATTCCATTCGTGCTTTATCTTTCTTAGTTTGCTTTATGATTGAGTATAGTTACATTTATCAGATACCATATTGTTCCTCCGTTTGGAGTTGAGATGATTGACAGGTACCAAGTATATATTGTATGAGATAATTAGATAGTAGAGTTAACCCGGTCAGCGTTCTACCGCCGATGCTGCAGCATAAGCTGGACATACCCACGTACTCGTGTCTGAATATCCGAGTGTGGGTCATGACACATTTTTAGTTAGAATTGAGCCCAATAGTAAGCCTATTCATTAGGAGGATGAATTAATTAGTTAAACCAATTAAACTAGAACCTTCCCTCCTTAATTAATTTTTTTATGACAAGCTACAAGGGGTATTGGGGACATTTCATAGTAACTTAGAGGAGGGGATAGGGGCTGGCAAAATTTGGAGTGGGGAGGGACTCTCTCTCTCTTTATTTTCTTATTCCAAATCTAGATATAGAATTTCCCTCTTTCAATTTCCTTCATTCCTACACTAATTTCTACCCAAATTTCTTTCCAATTCATTTCATATTCATCATTGGAGGCTATTAGAACAAGGAGGAAGCAAAGATCTACAAGGAGGAAATAAGGATCTACAAGGAGGAGCAATGATCTACAAGTTGAAGGCTCTTAACACTCATTTGGAGAATTCCATTAAGAATCCATCTTCCAATAAGTACAATTCAGTTTTCCCTCCCTAATTAGACTCTAAATATTTAATTTAATTATTAAAAACCCTTTCATGTACTAAGACTACCCATAGGAATTAGAATTAGGTTCATAGGAGGCCTATGGAGAAAGTTATGTAGTATTTTGTGTCAATTTTGAGGGAATTCCGATATTGGCACATCTTATGTTTGTCAATAGGTCAATTAGACCAAATTGACATGTGTTTGATTGTATGTGACTAGTGTCGTATCCATAATTGGATACGTGTAGGCCGTATCCCGATAATTTAAAGATATGGGTTCATTTGGATATTTTCTTCCGACATGAGGGTTTGAGCATGTCACATTTTGACACGGGCACGTACTTGAGTAGCTAGCTCTTCGTATTGTTCATAATTATGATTTTAGACTTGCTCGTGTCCTTCGAGATATGTTTGGTGGTGTGGTAGGGCCTTATCGCAAGCGTATCATAGATTGAGTGTGATACGGGTGCGGTGCACTCCACGTGTTTATTTTATTACATTTTAACTCAATTTGCCATAGTTATAACTATTAGAATATTGTAATTATAATTGTTATATGATATATATGTATATATATATTTATGTGAGTGTTCTATGTTTCATCTTGATGTGTTAGTATGTATATATATATATATATATATATATATATATATATATGTGTGTGTGTGTGTGTGTGTGTGTGTGTGTGTGTGTGTGTATTAGATGTGTATATGTGTATGTGTGTATGTGAACTAGAAGGGGGAAAGTAGGCCAAAAAAGTAGTGAGAGAAGCAACCGGATAAGCAGAGCCATAAGCAACAGCAGAAGCAGCAGCGGCCATAAGCAGTAGCAGAAGCAGCAGGATCCATAAGTAGCAAGCTGCAGCAGCAACAACAACAGAAGCAGCGATAAGCTGCAGCAACAGAAGCCATAAGCAGCAGCAGTAGAGTGCTTAATGTTATATATATTGATAAGTTAGTTGTATATATTGATAAGTTAGTTATATATATTCATAAGTTAGTAAGTTATATATATATATATATATATATATATATATATATATATATATATATATATATATATATATATATATATATATATATATATATATATATATATATATATATATATATATATATATATGAGAGATATATATGTATATAAGCACTAGTTAGCATTGGTTACTATTATTTCTAGTTACCTTGAGTTACACCAAGGTAATGATAGTTGAGGTATCTTGGGTACGGGTATTAATTATCAAGGGGTATATTAGTATGTTAGTTATGATAGTTGGTATAGTATTGCTATAAGTTTAAATGCATGTTAGTGTATAATGAGGTATATAGGTAGTTAGTTATATGTTATATGTTGAATTACCTTGTAATACCAATGTAATGTCAAGGTATTGGTTTATACTCAAGGTATTTAGTTGTATATCAAGATGGGTGTGTAGGTGGTGTAATATTGCATTTGGTTCAAAGCCAAGGTATCCACTTAGCATTAGTTTGGCTAGGAGTACTATATATTTTATCTTGTATATATATATTATAATATTTTTATATCTAATAACTTGCGTATCTTAGGATACGGTATTTTGTTGGTATCCTAGTATCCTAATATAGCTAGTATAGCATAGTTACATAGTATATGGATCCAATATCCTAGAGATGGACTCATACAACCTAAAAATAGCTAGTTTGACCAAGTTTGACTAGTTTGACCTAGAGTTGACCTATTTTAACTGTTTTGACTTAGAAATAGCTTTATGACCTAGAATTGAACTAGTTTAATTTATTTTCATTCCAAAATCTTATATTAATGCAATATACCATATATAGGTATGTGTGATACCAGCTTGGACATCAAGAGATACACCTTACTCAGGACCTCAGGCGAGTATATTTCTCTATTAGTTTTTATTTCATAATAGTATATATATCTCATGTTCTAGAACTGTATACTTGATTCTGACACAGTGGTTTCAAGGACTGGTACTACATAGATCCTGTCAGGATATGTTATCCCTTACTGTGTTTAGCGGGTACTCCTTCACATATATTTTATCATGTGTATCGGGTATTAATTTAGTATACTTCTTGTTCACATACTGCTCGTATTATGTATGCTTATATTCGTGTACACACATTGCTCGTGTTTAGTGTGCCCGTATTTGTGTTCGTAATATATCGTGATTGGATCCATTGGTATTAGTTGGGGATGGGGGAGTAGGAGTTGATTATGTAATCAAGTTCTAGTATATTTGTGTATATGTCGATTATATACCACACTTGTAATCGAGTTACCATATTATATTCGTGTTCAACCAAAATCGATCACATAATAAACTTGTATTACATGGCACATTAGTTTAGATTTTAGTTATTTCCATTATATTATAGATATTCTATTGACTGTTCTTCATTCCAGTACATTGCTTGTTCACTATACTCTATTTTATTTTGTTGTTTAGATATCTTGTATTCTTTTCTATTTTTTTATATGCTCGATTATGTATTTGAAACTGCTTTCGAAGGTATGTACTTCGCTCCAATCCTGACTGGATATATTTTTTAGATGATTGACTCATAGACCAGTGTCCTATATACTACGGACGGAAGGAGGGCATACCATTAGAGGATACTCCTGTAGACCAGTAGGACTTAGTACCAAAGCCTGAGGAGGTTTAGATTATTTTGGTGGACTTGTATTAGCCTTTTATTGAGACTTATGGCAATTTTAGCACGCACGAAGGAGGCATCCACACCGAATGAGGTTCTCCCGCACACTGCAAATGATCTGGTGGATTATCAGTACATTGAATGCACTGGTGGGAAGGCTACTCGTCCGCTCGACAAATCCAAACATGTAATATAGGTTCCATGCACCAAATATTATGTTGTCTTTCTAGTTGCCTTAGGATCAGTTTCATGGCATATTAAATAACCTAACTCGTGTGGCAGTGCGCCATACGATATAAGAGGAAACACGGTGAGACTTACCAACTTACCGATTTGTCCTTCCCTGTCCAAGGTAAACCAAGTTAATTTAAGAACGAGCATTCATAATGAAAACCAAGGCAATAGCATATGCAAATACGAGAGTTTCTATATCATGATCGTTCAGGTGTTCAGTTGTTCTTTTGATGCGATGCAATGACTCGCACGCGGATAGCCGCTAAGCAAGGATGACTTATCTATATGAATAATTGTCGCTGGCATAGCCATAAGGGACACTAGTCAGTGGCGAGAATGGTATGTAGCAAAAAAATAAAGAGAGCTACACGCCATCTCATCCACTACAATAGACTATACAATAGAGTTTCGTCTGGATCGGATCGGTGCCAGTGCCCCAATGACTGTTCGCAGGAACTAAGACCTTGTGCACAAGTTGTCCGTGACACACAGTCTCTAGGGTTATCCAAATTTACATCTTTCATAAGATAATCCATAACACGAGTACAATCTGTAATTTCTGCTCTGAACGAGTTTTGCTCCACGAGCTGGGATTCTTGGCCTTGCTTAAAAGGATTCTCGTTCAGAGGTAAACTTGATGTGATTTTTATTTCAGTATTCACTTGTCTTGATGCATGCCCCTGGTTCGAGGAATGCCTTGGTGACCTAACGGTCCCGGATACTTGCAGGTTCAATTCCAGAGAAGAGCTATTTGATAGTCTCCTGGCTAACTAGAATGCATGCACAATACGAATAACATTAGACATTTGTAAGCAGGCAAGCATGCATTTCTAAGGAACTTAAGCAGACACGTTGGCTCGGGCCCGAAGATAAACCGAGAGGTGAAATCATAAGGGACTTTTCGAGCGACAAGATCTAAGGTAGCATGCGAGGGTCTAGATATAAGCAATATTTTATTTCCTTGTTCGAGCATAAGCAATACAAGTTGGGATTATTCCCTTAGCTAGGTGTGTTGTATTCTTATTAGCATGCAGGGGGTGATTCACCTAGCAACTAGCATGTATCATTCCATATTTTATGTGTGGTGGCTAAGCAAAGATAAATTCACCGTTGCCACCCACCTTAGCGATGATTCGCCTCGGTTGAGCGATACGTCAAGCGAGCCTCTGAAAGCCTAAGACGAAATCCTGTAGGGACAAGTCTGGATATCCTTTGCCTCAAACGAGCGTTCTTGCCTGAGCAAAGCGGTTCGGGATATTGCACTTTTGTCGTTTGAATCGAAAGTTCGCTTGAACGGAACGAGGTATTACATCATACCCAGCTCAGAAAAAGTCTCATCCTCGAGACTTCCTGAGGACAAGTCGTACTAACGCATTATGGAACCTATACCAAGCGTAGCAATCTTGATTAACGATCTAAGGCTGAGGCAAACCTATACAAGTCGTTATACTTGTTCATTTGGATATTTAATTGCACTAGCATTCGAGATCAGCATATCGCAAGTCTGGATCATGCGCATATTCGAAGTGCACTTCTAGCACGAGCATGCCAACCAACTTAGCGATAACGAAGTCTTAGCACTCGAGTTTCATATTTTCTTGAGTCTTGGATCGTGCACACGTTCAAGGCATCCTTCAAACATATACATTCAACCAAACTTAGAGATAGTAAAATCGGACAAGCTACTTGTAAAAATTATAAGGGTTTGTACAGGTCGGCACAAAGGCCTTAGCATCACGATTTCATACAAGCAATCACATTATTTTAATGCGCTTTTTGAAAGTATTTAGACTCATTGTTGGAATATTTTGTTTGGGATATTGAGAGAGAGCGCACACATAACCCACAAAATAAAGTCCAAAGGCGTATAAGCCAGGCTCTGATACTATTAATGTCATGCCCCGATCTCCCGCAGGCTAAATCGGCCATCCCCGCTAGGCGAGAATCACTGCGCCAGCGCTCCCACGGAATAATCGCTTTGACCCATCCGGGCGTGATGCCGTACGAGCGTGAACCATGCCCGTGCAAGACCGTAGTTCATTGGCTGGCGGTAAGAGTTCTAAGCCACAGAGTCGCACAGATTGTCCGAGTGCAGCGAAATCATAAACGCCTAGGCGATTAGGTAACAAGTTCACTGAGTTAATAATAGCGAAAGAATTGAATAACACAAGTTGAAGTAAAGTAACTCTTTATTGATATAAACAAGTGTTACAGGCGGCGTATAGCCGAGATTACAAGTCGCTCAAGCCTCTCTCTCTGAAATAATAAAAGTGTGCCAAGTGGCTAAAATTGTGGAATAATGTAGAGGCGATGTTCAGGCGATATTCCAACATTATGTCTTGTATATGTACTTCAGTTCCGGACGCAATGCTCCAAGGCTTTAGAGTGGACTCCTGGCCTTAGCACGCACAAAGGAGGCATCCGCACCGAACGAGGTTCTCCCGCACCCTGCAAACGATCTGGTGGATTATCAGTATATTGAATGCACTTATGGGGAGTCTACTCGCCCATTCGACAAATCCAAATACATAATATAGGTTTCGTGCATCAACTATTATGTTGTCTTTCTAGTTGCCTTAGGATCAATTTTATGACATATTGAATAACCTAACTCGTGTGGCAGTGCGCCGTGCGATATAAGAGAAAACACGACGAGACTTACCAACTTACCGATTTGTCCTTTCCTGTCCAAGGCAAATTAAGTTAATTTAAGCACAAGCATTCATAATCAAAACCAAGGCAATAGCATATGCAAATACGAGAGTTGCTATATCATGATCGTTCAGGTGTTCAGTTGTTCTTTTGATGCGATGCAATAACTCACACGCGGATAGTCGCTAAGCGAGGATGACTTATCTATATGAACAATTATCGCTGGCATAGCCATAAGGGATACTAGTCAGTGGCAAGAATGGTATGCAGCAAAAAAATAATGAACGCTACATGCCATCTCGTCCACTACAATAGACTATACAATAGAGTTCCGTCCGAATCGGATCGGTGCCACTGCCCAGCTACCGTCCGCAGGAACTAAGACCTTGTGCACAAGTTGTCTGCGACACGCAGTCTCTAGGGTTATCCAATTCACATCTTTCACAAGACAATCCATAACACGAGTACAATCTGTAATTTCCGTTCTGAACGAGTTTTACTCCACGAGCTAGGGTTCTTGGCCTTGTTTGACAGGATTCTCGTTCAGAGGTAAACTTGATATGATTTCCATTTCAGTATTCACTTGCCTTGATGTATGCCCCTGGTTCGAGGATTGCCTTGGTGACCTAACGGTCCTGGATACTTGCAGGTTCAATTCCACAGAAGAGCTATTTGATAGTCTCCTGGCTAACTGGAATGCATGCACAATACGAATAATGTTAGACATTTGTAAGCAGGCAAGCATGCATTTCTAAGGAACTTAAGCAGACACGTTGGCTCGGGCCCAAAGGTAAAACGAGAGGTAAAACTGTAAGGGACTTTCCGAGCGACAAGATCTAGGGCAGCATGCGAGGGTCTGGATATAAGCAATATTTTATTTTCATATTCTAGCACAAGCAATACAAGTTAGTATTATTCCCTTAGCTAGGTACGTTGTATTCTTATTAGCATGCAGGGGGTGATTCACCTAGCGACTAGCATGTATCATTACATATTTTATGTGTGCTGGCTAAGCAAAGATAAATTTATCGTAGCCACCCACCTTAGCGATGATTCGCCTCGGTTGAGCGATACGTCAAGCGAGCCTCTAAAAGCCTAAGTCAAAATCCTGTAAGGACAAGTCTGGATATCCTTTACCTCAAACGAGCGTACTCGCATGAGCAAAGCGGGTCGGGACATTGCACTTTTGCCGTTTGAATCGACAGTTCGCTTGAACGGAACAGGGTATTACACATGCACTATCCCCAACATAGGTAGTGTTCCCATATGCCAGCAATGTCATGCGCCACTACTATCCTATTGGTTTCCATGCGTCAGGAGGACGTATTCCCAAGGTGCAATCAAAATAATTATTAACTAGGATATGACACATGTCGCGAGTATTATGGGCACCAGTAACCCCAGATCTCGAATCACCACGTGACGACCTATTGCAATATGTGCTACTATACGACAGCATGAGATACACACATGCATGCTTTTTCAAGGCTATAAATAGTGGGCATCTCCTATAATGCCTTAAATCCTAATCCGACCAAGATGCGCACTATATAATGGTCTTGTTGCTAGTTTGTCTGAGTCATAACTTAGTTTTTAGAATCTTCGACATCCTCTTGCCACAGAAAAATACGATGATCCTTTCTAACTCATGGATAGGCCTCTATTGAAATGAGTCCAATAGTTTTCATATTTTGTTGCTTGATTTTCTTGATTTTGCTTTGGAATTTTATTTTGGTGTTGCTTTCGATTTGCTTGGTTTTTGTTGTTGGCTTTCTCGCTTGGAGCTTTAGTTCTTGGGGATTTTGGGAGGAAGGATAGGCAAAAAGATTCTAACTCGATGCTCATGGTATTACAGGTCCATGCAACTAACATTTGATCGTCGATAGACGGGACTCCTTATTTCAACACTTTATTTAATCGGTAGGTGGTTCGGACCCTTCTTTCCTACTCTTCACGCCCATATCCATAATGTTTCAAATGTTCAATCGATGATGCCTGGCTAAATGCCTAGAAAATCCTTAGCCACAATGTATGCCAGCCACTAAGAAAGGAACATGGATAATTGTTGAGTAACTTGTATATGAATGTACATGATCTATAACATAAGCTTCACAATGAAGCGGATAGTTGTGGTTTGAAACCAAGGAACTGCTTGATGGAATATGTCATCTGAAATATTGGCTGCGGCATGGTGCCTCTAAGAGTTTGTACCCCACGAGACACCAAAATTGGAACACGGCTTTAAAAAAATATAAAATATTGCATAAGTATATATATATATATATATATATATATATATATATATATATATATATATATATATATGCTTTACTTTCTTCTATTTTATCTCTTGCATTGTATGATAGTTGAACTATTCACACATTTGCATAGTCTGGGATAACTTGTGCAGAGGTTTGGCATTTTCTCGAAACGGTATTCCAGGGAGCTAGAACCGTATCAATACAGGGAGAAATATTTGATCGTGCTTGGCGTGATGCATTACTGGACCTTCAGCAGGGCTTGATACCTGGGCTGATAGGGCTTGTCGCAATGCCTTAGATAAGTTCCCATGGTTTCGATCATACTAATGACCGCATATAGATAGAACACATGTTAATCTATTATCTTGTGTAGATGGTAAGTTACTTGTGTTTCTGTGCAGGGAAGGCGCATCGGTTGAGTAAGCGACCGATGTGCTATATGGTTTCTATGTTATTTTTCCTCTAAAAAAATGTAATTGATATGAACTGAATTTACTTCGTTCTTAATAGCAAGATCATTTTAATGCATGATCACCTCTAATAAGCAAGTGTTGATTTAAGCGAGTGGGTTTATCTCACTCACCAGTACAACTGAGTACTGACCCACGTTTGTAGGCAAATTTTTTAGGCACTCGGGGTGTGCAACGCTAGTGGATAGACGAGGAGGCATTAGAAGCTCTTCTATTTTGAAGTATAGTTGAAGCTAGTTTATTTTGGAGGCATAAATTTTCAATCTATACAAGGGCGTGATGTACGGACGATAAAGCTTATCTGATGGAGCGAACCCTACCTTTTGAGTTTTCTTTTGTAATGCAATCAATGTAGCCAAGAGGCGCATCAAATGTAAACTCTATATAAATTACTCTAAATTATCAATAAAAATCATATTTTCTTCCTATACTTTATGTTCAACTCTATGTGAATGTATTTTCTAACTTGTGTTTCAAATGGATTACTATCACTGCACGTTTTTGTCTTGTACGAGCGCAATTCAAGGCTCGTACGGCATCACGCCTAAGCAAGGATGATCGGTTCTGCAAATAATCCAAGCGAGGATGATCGACCCTTGCGGGATCGGGGTGTGTCACTACCACATTTTCTAGGAAAAGTTATTTTTGTCTTTTAGTAATTAATTAAATATTGTGCATGTTAAAAATTTATTTATTGTATTATTTATTTATGGTTAGCATGTTAAATTTATTTTTGGACTTGTGTTAGTGGGTCTAACTAGTTTAGTTTAGACTCATGGACCAACATTTAATTCTAGTTAGAATTGAACCCAATAATTAGAAGTCCATTCATAGGAGGATGAATTAATTAAGTTAAACCCATTAGACTTGAACCTTTCCTCCTTAATTAATTTCTTCATGAGAGGCCCCAAGGGTTATTTTAGAATTTATATAGTAGCTTGAGGGAGGGGACAAGTGAGGCCTATATAAAGGGGATGAAAATTTTCTCTTTCTTCATTTTTTATTCCAAATCTAGATCTAGAATTTTTCTCAACCAAATTTTATAAAATTTCTACCAAATTTCCACCCAATTCCTTTCCAAATCACCATTAGAGACTAGTAGAGCAAGGATCTACAATGAGAAAGCATGGATCTACAAAGAGGAGCAAGGATCTACAAGTTGAAGGCTCATTTTACCAATTTTGGAGGTTTTATTGGAAATTCATCTTCCAATAGGTATAATTCAGTTTTTCCCCTTAATTTAGGTTCTAAATTTGATATTTAACCATAAGAAATCAACCCATATGCATAGGCTATCCATAGGATTTGGTTTTGTGTTCATAGGAGGCCTATTGAGAAAGTTATGGTACTTTTTGTGTCAATTTTGGGGGAATTCCGAGATTGACATTTGTTGTGTGCGTCAATTGGTTCTATAGATCAATTTGGCATATGCTTGTATGTTTGGGGCTAGTGTCGTATCCACAATTGGGTACGTGTAGGTCGTATCCTAATAATTTGGTGATACGTGTTGATTTGGGGATTTTCCCTCCGACACGGGGCTTTGTGCATGTCACATTTTGACACGAACACGTAGTTATGCGTTTGAATCTTCGTATTGTTCATAAATAATATATTATACATGCTCGTATCCTTCGGGGTACGTTTGGATGTGTGGTGGACTTGTGTCGCAAGCGTATCCTAGATCTAGTGGGATACGGGAGCGATGCACTCCATGTGTTTGTGCAATTTAATTCCAGATCTATTTCTAAATTGTTCTTAGTCTTGGTGATGTATATATATATATATATATATATATATATATATATATATATATATATATATATATATTAGTGTGTTATAGATCTAGATATCTAGGTGTTATATATTTATGTAGCTATTCTCTACATATGTATTAGCTTTTAAATGTAGTAGTGTATTTATATATGTATTATATATATATATATATATATATATATATATAGAGAGAGAGAGAGAGAGGAGCATGTGTATATAAATAAATATGTGTAGCTAGTATATATTTTAGTATATACTATTGAGTATATATATTAATATATTTAGATAGAGAGGGAACAGCAATATGTAGCAGCAGCAGCAGCGGCTTCAGCGACAGCAGCAGCAACGCATTAGCAACAGCAGCAGTAGTCGCAACAGCAGCAGTAGTCGCAACAGCAGCAGTGGCACCATTTGCAACAACAACAGTGTCACAACAGTAGCAGCAGTAATAGCAACAGCAGCAATGGCAATTAGCGACGACAGGAACAGTTTACAATGACAGTTTTGCGATATAGAATAATTATGTTTATATTATAAATAATAGATACTATATATATATATATATATATATATATATATATATATATATATATATATATATATATATATATATATTATTAGCATATATGTATATATATTCCTAATTGATATTTATGTATTAATATACTATATTTTAGTAGTTGTAAGTAAGTTAGTTGGTTAGTAGTAGTTAGCTAATATTTATTAGTAGCTTGATATTTATATAGTTAATTATATATATATATATATATATATATATATATATATATATATATATATATATATATATATATAGTATCTCTAGTTAAGTATTATATATATAGATATGTGTACATGTATATGTGTATTAGTGGTTAGTGATTAGTTAGTAGTTGTATTAGATTGATATATATATTAGTCATTAGTAAGTTAAGGTATTTGATATGTTATGGTTAATAGTTTGTTAGATATATGTAGTGATATATATATATAGTAGTTAGAAACATTATATTATATTTAGTCCCTATGAATGGATATACATACAGTATAGTATTAGTTATATTTAGTATTAGTTGGGTTTATATATATGTATTAGTTATATGTTAGCATTTTGGATTACCTTGAGATGTACCAAGGTATTAGTAGTAGGTATTGGCATAGTAATATGATAGATATAAACTAATTATGGATTGATTCTAAGTTGACTAAAATAAGGTATATAGTATTGTATAAATATTAAATGCATGGTAGTTTATAGTTATAGTTTGGTAGTTAATATATATATATACTAGAGTGACATTACCTTGAGATACCAAGGTAAATGCCAAGGTATTGAGGATACCCAAAATATTGGGTTTGGGTATCAAGATAGAGGTTTAGTATTGCGATACCAAGTTGGTTCGAAACCAAGGTATCCATTTAGCATTTGTAATTAGAATTTAAATATTTAATATTGCTTTATTATAGATATGTGATATTTATCTATTGTTTGTGTATCCTGAGATACGGTATCCTAGTATCCTAAGATTCACCTTGTATGACCTAGATTCATAGTGTATGAACCCAATATCATTGAGATAGACTCATGCAACCTAGAAAGTGGTAGTTTGACCAAGTTTGACTTAAAGTTGACCTAGTTTGACTATTTTGTCATGACCCGTACCCGATGTAAGGGTACAAGTCGGAAATAACGCCCAGCCTACGCCGAAGAATCGGCGGTAGAACGTTGTCTGGGTAATCTATCTAACAATATAATAAACCACTAACAATGATAATATACTCAATCACAGATCTAAGATGGAATGAGCACGAATCAGATAAAGAATAGAATGAGCAATGATAATATACTCATGAGTCTAAAATAATACATCAGTGAGTCTGAAAGAAAAAAATAAGCTGGAGATAAATCCAGTACAAAGAATACTAATAAGCTACTAAACTCGGGTCATCTGTTTCAGTTAGGATAAGTCCCTCCTGAACCAGGGTCTCATACTCTAGACCCACAATATCCTGAGATCCATAATGTGTAGGGTACCAGTCCTCAGTGTCATCTGGAAAAAAAATATCCAGTCATAAAAGGAGCAGAGTACATCTCTAACAGCAGTTCTAATCAATGATAAAAACTATGTAACAGTAAATAGACATGAATATACAAGATGCACAATAGATACGAGATATATATATATAATAAGGAAATACTGGAATAAATACAATAATGAGCAATATGTCAATGAACAAGAATACTAATATCTAAGTGTGTGAGTACTAGCTTTAACATGTGATCGACTTGGGAACTTGATACAAGATATATGGCCTGGCTAATCATACGTGCGGTGTATGATTAACACTGTTCAATGCAAGACTTGATACAAAGAGGATATAATCACATATCTACACTAAAATACTTCTCACCCTCGACTGGTATAATAGATCCAACCATGGTACGCTATGGCACGAGATTCTCCAAGAAGATAGCTAGTCTTCCCGAGAATTAGTGTATGTACATGTACAAGATAATCAATAAAACAAGGCATGCACAAGATACACCATATACCAAGGAATAACATCTCATGACGAGATCCGAATATACCAATCCGTGTAACCATCGTGTCAAGAGAATAAAGATATCTATAGTAGATGCAATGAACATAGAGGATATCATAAATAAGAAACTATTAGAGAATGTACTCGCCTGAAGTCCAAAGAATAGTCTCACAGATGTCTGATACGGTGCCTCGAAGACCTAAATATGGAATACAACATCAATACAAGGTTTCGAAAAGAGAATAAGTTAAACTAGTCAATTTCTAGGTCAATAAGTCAATTCTAAGTCATAAGTCAACTATGGTCAACTATAGTCAAACTATGGTCAACTATGGTCAACTACCCATTTCTAGGTTGCATAAGCCTAACACAAAATATTGGGTTCAAGATACTAAAATCTAAGCCATAAAAACCACATCTTAAAATATTAGGATACCGTATCTCCGGATACGTGAATCCATAGGTAAAACATCAATATATATTATCAAACAATTATTAGTAATATAGAATCACAATTACAACATTAAATAGGTACCGTGGTTTTGAACCAACTTGGTATCTCAACAATAATTCACAAACTTGATACCCAAATCCAATATCTTGGGTATCCCCAATTACCTTGGTTTCCTCAAGGTAATACCCAATACCTTATTATATTAACTACCTGTAACATATATATACATACTATACTAAATATTATACATATACTATAATGAAATTAGCAATTTAAGAATATATTTACATCTATATTAAATACCAATATATATATATATATATATATATATATATAAACTATATAAGTATATATATATATAATCTGCCAACTGTCACTAAAAACAGTTCTAAAATCATGATACTCTGATACGCTGTCCCTTTGGTGACGGTTCTGACCGTTGCAAAATCTGCTGTCACTGTTGCTGCTGACTGTTCCCACTACTGCTGCTGCTTTGGTGACAGTTTGCAGCCGCCGCCAAACTGCTGTCGCTGTTGCTGCTAGTGTTCCCGCTGCTGCTGTTTTGGTGACAGTTGTGGCTGCTGTCACCATTGGCTGTTGTTGCTGCTACAGCGGCTGCTGCTGCTGCTTTGGTGACGACGGATGTCACCATTAGCTGTTGTCGCTATAACCCACATAATATATATATAATTACTAATATAAACTATACATACACCCTCCCTAGTATTATGTACATAATTATGATATAGTAACATGCACACACATACATATTAATATATATAGATAACTATACATATATGTATATGTATATATAATCATATAACATCCATATATAAATATAAATACCCATTTAATATATATATATATATATATATATATATATATATATATATATATATATATATATATATATATATATATATATATATATATACTAACACAATAATACATAGTTACAATATAGTATCATATATATACATAGTTACAACTATATAGAATATATACTAAACACATATAATAATAACATAAATATATGTAGTAACAACATATATACATATTATAACATATATATATATACTATATATATATATTTATACATGTAGAAGAATAGCTGTATAATATATACACATATAGTACATACATAATACATAGATCTAAGACACAAGAAACATAATTATATATACCATAATATATATATATATATATATATATATATATATATATATATATATATATATATATATATATATATATATGTACAAATACATTCTCCATGAATTAAGAATACAAGAAATAGATCTACATATAATTTGCACAAACATATGGAGAGTATCACTCCGTATCCCACTAGATCTAGGATACGCATGTGACACGAGTCCACCACACATCCAAATATACCCCGAAGGACACGAACAAGTCACATATTTTATTTATGAACAATACGAAAAGTCAAATATAGATCTACGTATCTGTGTCAAAATATGACATGTATAAAGTCCCGTGTCGGAGGAAAAAACTCCAAAATAATACGTATCACCAAATTGTTGGGCTACAACCTACACGTACCCAATTATGGATATGACACTAGCCTAAAACACATAAGCACATGCCAAATTGATCTATAGGATCAATTAACACACAAAACAGTTGTCAATCTCGGAATTCCCCCAAAATTGACACAAAAAGTACTATAACTTTCTCAATAGGCCTCCTATGAACACAAAATCAAATCCTATGGGTAGCCTATGCATATGGGTTGATTTTCCATAGTTAAATCTCAAATTTATAACTTAAATTAAGGAAAAAACTGAATTATACCTATTGGGAGATGAATTCCCAATGTAACCTCCAATTGAGATAAAATTGGCTCCAACTTGTAGATCCTTACTCCTCTTTGTAGATCCTTGTTTCTTCCTTCTAGATCCTTCCTCTACTAGTCTATAATGGTGATTTGGGAAGGAATTGGAATGAAATTTGGTAGGAAAATGAAGTGGGAATGAAGGAATTTGGTTGAGGGGAATTCTAGATCTAGTTTTAAAATAAAAAGAGGAGAAATAAATAATTCCCCCCCTCTAAATAGGTCGGCCCCCTTTCCCCTTCCTCGAGCTATCATGTAATATTTAATATACCCCTTGGGGCCTCTCATGAAGAAATAATTAAGGAGGGAAGCTTCTAGTCTAATGGTTTAATTAATTTAATCCATCTCCTTAACAATGGACTTTCTAAATGGGCTAAGTTCTAACCAATTAATTCATGTTGGTCCATGGGTTTAAACTAAACTAGTTAGGTCCACTAACATAATTCCAAAATAAATAAATAATATCTAACAATAATTAAATAATACAACAAATAATTATTTATCATGCACAATATTTAATTAAATATAAAATTACTAAAATACCCTTTCCTAAAAAATGTGGTAGTGACAAGTCTACCCTCCTTAAAATAATTTTGTCCTCGAAATTCAAAGATGAAAACTACCCCTAAAAAATCACAAAAGGACATAACTAAAGAATCATAACTAACTATGAAAGAACATAACAATGAACAAAACATAACTAGAAAATAACATACCTCAAGGCACAAACAAATATGGATAACGCTCGCGCATTTTATCCTCTCTCTCCCAGGTAGACTCCCCCGGAGAGTGATGCCTTTATGCAACGCGCACCAAAGGAATAGTCTGGTTTCTCAGCACCTTCTCTCTCCGATCTAGAATCTCAACTGGCTGCTCTGGATAACTAAGAGTAGGGCCCACCTCTATCTCCGAGTGATCCAATAAATGACTAGGATCTGCAACGTATCGTCTCAACTACGATACGTGAAATACGTTTTGTACTCTCTCCAATGCAGGTGGCAAGTCTAGTCTATAAGCAACTGCACTGACACTCTCTAGAATAGTGAAAGGTCCGATGAATTGTGGACTAAGCTTTCCGTCTCCACCGAAATGAATCATGCCTTGTGTCAGAGAAATCCTCAGAAACACCAAACCACCCACCTAGACCAAAATACCACCTTAAGAACTTAATCTATAACAAACAACCAATAACAAGCACAAACAAAAAATCTAAACTATACCTCAAACTCCAAAGGTCTCCGATGGCTATCGACCCAATGTCGTTGTCTGTCCTGCACCACTCGAAGTCTGTCTCTGATCAACTGAACCTTCTCTGCTGCATCCACAACAATCTCTGGCCCAAGCAAAACCCTCTCTCCAATATCGTCCCATGACAAGGGAGTACGACACCTCTGACCGTACAGAGCTTCAAAAGGTGACATCTCTATACTAGCCTGGTAACTGTTGTTATAAGCAAACTCTACCAAATGGAGATGGTCCTTCCAAGAACCCCCAAAATCTTGTACACAAGTGTGCAACATATCCTCGAGAGTCTAAATAGTCCTATCCGACTGCCCATCTGTCTGGGGATGATATGCAGTACTGAACTTGAGCTGAGTGCCCAAACTCTCCTGTAAACTCCTCCAGAAATGAGAAGTGAAACGACTATCCTGATCCGAGACTATGCTGACGGGAACTCCATGTATCCTAACAATCTACCTCACATACATCTCTGCCAGCTTCTCCGTAGACAAACCCACTTTGAAAGGAAAAAAGTGGGCTGACTTGGTCAACCTATCAACGATGACCCAAATCGTGTCTTTCCCTCCTGAAGATCGTGAAGTCCGGACACAAAATCCATAGTAATGTGCTCCCACTTCCACTCTGGAATGGGTAATGGCTGAAGTAAACCTCCTGGCCTTTGCCTCTCGGCTTTCACCTGCTGGCACACGAAGCATCTGGATACAAACTGTGCTACTTCCCTCTTTATGCCATACCACCACAAACTCTCTCGCATATCCCTATATATCTTATTGGCACTTGGATGCATGGAATACTTAGAGCGATGCTCTTCCTACAATACCTCCTCACACAACTCTCCACTAGGCACACACAATCTAACTCCATGCCTCAAAGATCCATCTTCAGCAATAGTAAAATCATCTTCCAATCCTGCTCTCACCTGAGCTCTGATACTCCTCAGGGATACATCCTCATACTGTGCTGCCTTGATCCTGTCTATCAAATCTAAATGTATCTGCAATCCCCACATATGCTTAGCACAACCAGGAACTATCACCTCAATGCCCAAGCTCTCCAAGTCCTCCAACAAATATCGATCCTGCGTCAAGAATATAGCTACTGGATACCTACTCAAAGCATCGGCAACTATATTAGCTTTCCCAGGATGATATTGCAAAAATATATCAAAATCCTTCATCAGTTCCAACCATCGACGCTGCCTCATGTTCAACTACTTTTGCATGAAAACGTACTTTAAGCTTTTATGGTCTATGAAGATCTCCACACGCTCTCCGTACAAATAATGTTTCCACAACTTCAGGGCAAAGATGACTGCTGCCAACTCCAAATCATGGATAGGATAGTTCTTTTTATGAGAACGCAATTGCCTGGATGCATAGGCAATCACTTTCCCATTCTACTGAAGAACACAACCCAAACCTTTCTCCGATGCATCACTACAAATAGTAAAACCTTCAGACCCTGATGGCAATGTCAAAATAGGAGCAGACGTCAACCTCTTCTTTAACTCCTCAAAAGAAACCTGGCAATCCTCCGTCCAAACAAATTCCACATCCTTCTTGGTGAGTCTGGTCAGCGGCTCGGCAATCCTCGAAAAATCTTGCACAAACTTTCTGTAGTAACCTGCCAATCCCAAGAAACTCCTGATCTCTGCTACCGAACTCAGGTTCTTCCAAGATTTCACTACTGCGATCTTTTTTGGATCCACTGAAATACCATCACCAGTCACAACATGCCCCAAGAATTCTATCGTCCAGGAAAAACTCATACTTGGATAATTTCCTATACCGCTTCTCCTTCCTCAGCACATGTAAGCCCCCTGATTTTCATGAATTTCTAATTTGGTTTTTTCACAATTTTCCGTAATTTTCTGGAATTTTTCTGTAATTAAAACCAAGGCTTTTGGTAATTAAATAATTTTTAATTATTATTAAATAATATTAAAATATTATGGAAATAATATTTTATGGTGCAAAATGGAAAATCGGACATAGGGTAATTTTTCGGGAATTTATTGGACTCCGAAATCACGTATAAAGCCCTAAAAACTATTAAATAAATAAACCAAATTAAACTCCTAAATAAACCCGGTTCAATTGAACCAAACCAACCCAGACGTGGTTCACTAAATCGAACCCCGCCTTATCGGGTCGGGTCGGATCTAAACCCGACCCGAAACCCGACAACCCGCACCCGCACTTAAATGCTAAGCGGGTCGGGCCGGATTCATGTGAACCAGACCCGCGGACCCGTTAACCCTAACTGAACCCTAATCCCAATTTCATAGGGATTACTGTAGCAACCCTATTTAATACCCTCAAATTCAGCACCCCGCCGCCACCGCAACTCTCTCCTCGCCGCTCACAGCGCCGCTCCGGCCATCCCCTCCGACATAGACTCCTCTCTCGCCTACTCCCTCCTCCTCCAGTCGTCGACTCTGACGTCCCCCGCTCCGATCTACCTCCTTCATCCCCCTCGCCGCTCCTCGAGAACCCGCAGGCTGCTCCTCCGTCCGAGTGCCCCGCCTTCCCCCTTCTTTTCTATGCCGCAGCCTAGCCGTGCAGCGCCGACGAGCCGACGACATAGCCCGAGCCTGCGCTGCCTCCCCGCGGGCCACCGCACCACCCTCGCCAGAGCCGCCCAGCACAGCCTCCTTCCCGTTGTCTCCCTCTCTCCTCCTCTCCACCATCACCTCGCCGTCGATCGACCACCATCTCCAGACCCCTCTCCGATGCCATCTCCTTCCTCCGTCATCGTCCCCGAGCGGCGCCTTCAGCATCTCCTCCTCCTGCTCTCCCCGCGGCACCCTCGCAGCGCCAGCCACCGCCTTCGCTGGCCTCGACCTCTTCCTCGAACCCCTCCAGCCCTCCAGCGCCGACGCCGCCCGACTCCAGCAACTCCGGTCAGAGCCGCCCCGGCCAGCAGTGCCTCGAGCCTCGCCGAGCAGCCTCCGCCGTATTCGCCGACCTCAGCCATCTCCGGCGTCGACCCCTGACCCGGATACAGTAATACCCTAACTTGGACACGGCAGTGCGGACACAGCCTGGACACAGGACTCGGTCGACGCAGGACACGAAGGAGACCCTCAGACATGAGAATTCAGATTTCACGGAGCCCTGTTCAGGTAACGTTTTCTCTCACCTCGTAATTCCGTTTTTGATTCCGTCAGTTGCCTCGCGTAGAATGTATGACCCTCTCGGTGCCCGTGTAACCCGCTCGGTGCATCGAGTCCTGTGGTGATCGCAAACCGCGATCCAAAAACAGGAAAACCCATGCCCTGATTCACCTCGGAACTGAGTGTGCCCTGCCAAACGGGACGACTTGGTCGCACGCGGTCTTTACCGATACGTGCGCGTCGTTGATACGGACGTGTAGGATTTCACAGAAGTCGATTCGGATGTGCGTGCACACCGAAATCAACGCGTATCCGCCGACAACGCCCCGTATCCGTCCATTCTGGAATATACTGTAACTTTGTGTACACACGTCGAATCGAGACGAAACTTGCGCCATCGGACTCGTAGCGATACGCTGGTCCTGTGACCCAAGTTTGGTCCGATTCTGAGAACGTTGACAAAATCGCGTATCGTGGGCTCTAGAGGCTCCACTTGACGGACGATTTTGTGATCGGCTCATCGGAATCCAATTCCAGAAGTTCCGTTGGGTTCGTATCATTGTTTCTGACTTGTAGACACTGAGTTTGAGGAATTTGGAGACCTTTGACCCTGACACACTTTTCGGTGCAAAGTGGCCCACATGTGGACCCCGCTTTGACCCGGAAATATTATTTCTGCCCTTATGTCCAAATTGGACTTAAGGAAAGGTGTTTCTAGCTATTTGATATTTTTTGAATCTAATGGTGATGTTTATTTCAGCAATCGAAGTAGTACCTGCAGATCGCACTGAGACCAGAGTTACAGTTGGAGCCAGGACCCCATGCAAGTGTACCTTGCCAAACATGCAGCTTTGCTACTTATTTTCTTGACTTAGTTATACATCAGTGGGCAAGTATACCTTGCCAACTTTACATTTCTTGTTGCATTTTTCTTGATTCATTATATTGCTGTGCATGCTTGACCTAGGACCGAGTGACTTGCTTAGCGTCCGATTATTAGTCGGGTGCCAACACCGTACGCGGTATTGTGTATTGTCATCTAGAGATGGAAATTCGTGACCCTTTGCATTCTCGTACTTGTCTTATCAAGTACACTATAACCCAGGACACTTGACACTATCCATGAGACAGGATCTTCCTGAGATATTCATGGTGATTCTGTATAGGATACAGGACTTGACATTGATATTATATTCCTAGACATTATATGACTTGTGCATTAGATACGATCGTGTGTGACATGGACATGAGGCATCATGGACATGAGACGTGTGATTATATTGGGTGGGGAGAGACACACAGGCTACAGGCTGATCATATATATACACCCCTATTATTGTGAGGCACAAGACTCTGAAGCCCGAGCTTGGCCCATTACTCATTATTACTGCTGCTACCGGCTCCCCGACACAGAGCTTGTAGCGGCTTCAGCCTGAGTTCTAGTGCTGCTCTCATCTTGCATATCACTTAGCTGGTTATTTTAGTATTCCCTTATTGTTCCATCTATTGCTGGAGAGACCCGCAGGCTACAGGTTGACTATATTAGGTCGGCTACTCAGTCTTCCGCTGAGCTAGACCATCTCATGATACCACTACTACCGGCTCCCCTATACAGAGCTTGTAGTTGTTTCAACCTGAGTACTATTGATGTTCTCTCTTGTATTTCACATAGATGTTTACATACTTGCCCTATTTATTCTATTTAATTTCTGTACTGCATTTATTTTGGCTTGAGCTTTCTTGTACCTTGCTATGTCCCCTGAGGACCTGGATCCGGATTATGTTCCCAGGATTTACAGACGAGATCTATCCCGAGGTATACGGGACCGCAGCAGGAGCAGATACAGGAGCTGTACCGACCTTCGAGGACGAGATCACACCAGAGGACTTCTCCTGAGTATTGGCTTTATATACTCATTTATTTCTATTTCCAGTTCCTTTATTTTCCAGTCTATTGCATTTATGTATCAGACTTGTTCTCGGATTGTTCTCCGAGACACTTTTATTGAGATTTATTAGTTATTCCTATTTGTATTATTCTGGCATTTGATCTGTAATTATCTGTTGTGGATGAGATTAGCTTAGACTGTGACTTGTATCATTGGACCTACTTATTCTTATATTACAGCTTAAGCATGCCCCGATGGATCCATTAAATTGGGGTTGTCCATCGGTGTGTGCTGCTGGCCATTATCACGCGTCTGGTCCCTCGATATTTTGGGATTTGGATGTGACAGCACATCCAACACAATCCTCAAATGCTCGTCATGCTCCTCTGGTGTCTTCGAGTATATGAGTATGTCATCGATAAACACCACGACAAACTTGTCAAGGTACTGGTGGAACACTTTATTCATCAAGTTCATAAATACCGCCGGTGCATTAGTCAAACCAAACGGCATCACCATAAACTCGTACTGACCATACCGAGTTCTAAAAGTAGTCTTCGGTATGTCAACCGGCTTCACCTTCACCTGATGGTAGCCTGATCTCAAATCTATCTTAGAAAATACTTTCGCACCACTCAACTGATCAAACTGATCATCAATCCGTGGCAAAGGATACTTATTCTTGATAGTGAGATTATTCAAAGTCCTGTAATCAATGCACATACGCACCGATCTATCCTTTTTTGGTACAAACAATACCGGGGCTCCCCACAATGAAGAACTCGATCTGATAAACCCCTTATCCTGTAATTCGTCCACCTGCTTCTTCATCTCAGCCAGCTCATTGTTGTTTACTCTATAGATATGTTGCAAAATTGGTTCTGCACCTAGCACCAAGTCTGTAGAAAATTTAATATCTCGATCTGGCGATAAACCTGGCAATTCCTCAGGAAACACATCCAAGAACTCTACTATCAATGGATGCGGCAACTCCTTATCTTCCACCATAGCTCCACAAATAAAGCCTTCTTCCTGCTCTGCAGCTCCTCTAGTAAACTCGAACTCTGGCTCTCCTGGCGGACCAAACAAAACTCTACCTCCTCTACAATCTATACAAGCATGGTGCCTACTCAACCAATCCATCCCGAGTACAATATCGTAGCTCAGAAGTGGCATTACAAGTAGACACGCACTCAACTTCCGGCCTCCCAGAGTAACTCTTCGATCCTTGCAAATATCATTAACCAGGATATGTCGCATCCGGTCATGATCTTGCAAGTCCTAAGCAAAGTCTCAGCTACCAAACCATGCTTCAGAGCAAAAAAAATAGATACAAAACTATGGGAAGCGCCACTATCAAACAAAGCTAAAGCTGGAATGGAATCAAGAAGAATAGAACCTGCGATAACATCTCCGGTGGGTTTATCCTCCTCGACGGTCATAGCAAACGCTCGTCCCTGACATGCACCTCCCTGTTGTTGATGCTGGACAAAACGCTGCTGCTGTGTCGGAAGCAGCCCCCTCGGTTGTACTGCAGGTGGTCTCATATGTGCCATCGGAGCTGAAGCTGCTCCTTGAACTATATGACGAGGATTGGAAGGATACTCCCTCAGCTGATGCCCTTCAGTACCATAATACAAACAAACTCCCAACCTCCTCCTGGAAACTTCTCATGTGTGGTCGGGCTTCTTGCAGTAGTGGCAGGAAGCTTGCTGTAACTATCTCTGCTACTGTGGTGCCTAGTGAAAAGGTACTTTAGCTGGAGTCTTGTTCTATTGTGGTTGCTGAAAAGGTCTGGACTGGAAATAAGGACGTTTTACAGATACTGCACTGCTGTTGGCCCCCGAAAAAGAATTACGGTCTCTCTTGGGCTTCAAATCCAACTTCCGCTCAACCTTGCGTGCCTCAGCAAGTATCTCAAAGTATGTCTCATAAAAAGATGGAATAAGGATCTCCACTTCCCAGTTTAGACCCTCACGAAAATGAATATCCTGAACCTCCTGCTCTCTCACCAGATACTCCGTAAATTGGCTCAACATGCCAAATTCTGCAGCGTACTCCTCCACAGACATGCTCCCCTAAATGAGACTCTCGAACTGCCTCCCCAAGTCTAGCATGTCTGCCCGGGCAAAGAACTTCTTCTTGAAGAGGTCCTTGAATACCTTCCAATATTGTCCTGCGTCAACCAGAATCGGCTCATTCCTGAACCAAGTGTGAGCGACGTCGAACAGTTGGAGTCCTACCGCCTCAACCTTCAGATCCTCAGAAAGACGGGATACCCTCATAAGACGCTCAATGTCCTTGAGCCAATCATCAGCATAGACGATGCCCTTTGTTCCTTTGAAGACCCTAGGCTCCAGCTTCTTGAAGTCCTGAATGTTGCCTGGCCGAAGCTGAGCAACCTGAGGAACAACCTGCTACTGGACCGGAACTCCTCTCTCGACTACGGCACGAGCAAGCTGATGAGCACTCTCGATACCCTATCGTAGAATGTCGGTCTTCCTCTAATATTCCTCTGACTGAGCCCTCTGTGCCTCGAGCATCTCACAAAATAGTATAAACATCTGTGTCACCTCTGCTGGCATAGGAGGTGGAGGTGGAAGCCCCTCAGATACAGTTGGCACAATCCTCTGAGTAGGTGGTGGACCTCCGAAAGCAGCTGACACTCTAATCACCGGAGAAGTAACCGGTACAGGCCCTCGGGATATCGCATACCTCTCAGAAGCTGCTCTCCCCTGTTGCGATCTAGTCTTAGGCGGCATCCTGAGACAAAGCGAAAGAAAGAATCAATATGGCATAAGATGTAAGACACCCAAGGAAAGGACAGTTTAAGAGATCAAATATCAATATCAAAGGAGAATAGTTGAATCAAAATAATTTTCCTAGATGTGATTGAGTACCTCAGCCTATATCATATATCCTATCGCAGGCTCACAGTAGTACAATTAAATCATCGCACTACCATGACATCGCATAACTTGCGAAGATTGACCTGCATGGGCCACTACTAAAAATATGTCACGACCCGTACCCGGCGTAAGGGTACAAGTCGAAAACAACGCCCAGCCTACGCCGCAGAATCGCCAGTAGAATATTGTCTGGGTAATCTATCTAACAATATAATAAACCACCAACAATGATAATATACTCAATCACAAATCTAAGATGGAATGAGCACGAATCAGATAAAGAATAGAAAAAGTCATAATATAACTCATGAGCCTAAAATAATACATCAATGAGTCTGAAAGAAAAAAATAAGCTGGAGACAAATACAGTACAAAGAATACTAAGAAGCTACTAAACTCGGGTCATCTGTTTCAGTTGGGATAAGTCCCTCCTGAACCAGGGTCTCAGACTCTAGATCCACAACATCCTGAGGTCCATAATGTGTAGGATACCAGTCCTCAGTGTCATCTGAGAAAAATATATCCAGTCAGGAAAGGAGCAGAGTACATCTCTAACAGCAGTTCTAATTAATGATAAAAACTATATAACAGTAAATAGATGTGAATATAAAAGATGCACAATAGATACGAGAGATATATATACAATAAGTAAATACTAAAATAAATACAATAATGAGCAATATGTCAATGAACAAGAATACTAATGTCTAAGTGTGTGAGTACTAGCTTTAACATGTGATCGACTTGGGAACTTAATACAAGATATATGGCCTGGCTAATCATACGTGCGGTGTATGATTAATACTAGTCAATGCAAGACTTGATACAGGGAGGATATGATCACATATCTACACTAAAATACTCCTCACTCTCGACTGGTATAATAGATCCAACCATGGTACGCTATGGCACGAGATTTTCCAAGAAGATAGCTAGTCTTCCCGAGAATCGGTGTTTGTACATGTACAAAATAATTAATGAAATAAGGCTTACACAAGATACACCATAAACCAAGGAATAACATCTCATGACTATATCCGGATATACCAATCTGTGTAACCATCGTGTCAAGAGAACAAGGATATCTACACTAGATACAATGAACATAGAGGATATCATAAATAAGAAACTATCAGAGAATGTACTCGCCTGAAGTCCAAAGAATAGTCTCACAGATGTCTAATACGGTGCCTCGAAGACCTAGATATGGAATACAACATCAATACAAGGTTCCGGAAAGAGAATAAGTTAAACTAGTCAATTTCTAGGTCGATAAGTCAATTATAAGTCATAAGTCAACTATGGTCAACTATAGCCAAACTATGGTCAACTATGGTCAAATACCTATTTCTAGGTTGCATAAGCCTAACACAAAATATTGGGTTCAAGATATTAAAATCTAAGCCATAAAAACCATATCTTAAAATATTAGGATACCGTATCTCTCGGATACTTGAATCCATAGGTAAAAATCAATATATATATATCAAATAATTATTAATAATATAGAATCATAATTACAACATTAAATAGGTACCGTGGTTTTGAACCAACTTGGTATCTCAAAAATAATTCACAAACTTGATACCCAAACCCAATATCTTTGGGATCCCCAATTACCTTGGCTTCCTCAAGGTAATACCCAATACCTTGTTATATTAACTACCCGTAGCATATATATACATACTATACTAAATATTATACATATACTATAATAAAATTAGCAATTTAAGAATACATTTACATCTATATTAAATACCAATATATAGATATAGATATCTATCTATAACTATATAAGTATATATAATCTGCCAACTGTCACTAAAAATAATTCTGAAATCCTGATACTCTGATACGCTGCCCCTTTGGTGACGGTTCTGACCGTTGCTAAACTGCTGTCGCTGCTGCTGCCGACTGTTCCCACTGCTACTGCTGCTGCTTTGGTGACGGTTTGCAGCCGTTGCCAAACTCTTATCGCCGCTGCTGCTAGTGTTCCCGTTGCTGCTGCTGTTTTGGTGACAGTTGTGGCTGCTGTCACCATTGGTTGTTGTTGCTGCTATAGCGGTTGTTGCTGCTGCTTTGGTGACGGCGGCTGTCACCATTAGTTGTTGTCGCTATATATATATATATATATATATATATATATATATATATATATATATATATATATATATATATATATATATATATATATATATATACCCTCCCTAGTATTATGTACATAATTATGATATAGTAACATGCACACACATACATATTAATATATATAGATAACTATACATATATGTATATGTATATATATATATATATATATATATATATATATATATATATATATATATATATATATATATATATACTAACACAATAATACATAGTTACAATATAGTATCATATATATACATAGTTACAACTATATAGAATATATACTAAACATATATAATAATAACATACATATATGTAGTAACAACATATATACATATTATAACATATATATATATATATATATATATATATATATATATATATATTTATATATATATATATACATGTAGAAGAATAGCTACATAATATATACACATATAGTACATACATAATACATAGATCTAAGACACAAGAAAGATAATTATATATCCCATAATATATATAAATATCTATATGTATATGTACAAATACATTCTCCACGAATTAAGAATACAAGAAATAGATCTACATATAATTTGCACAAACATATGGAGAGTATCACACCGTATCCCACTAGATATAGGATACGCATATGACACGAGTCCACCACACATCCAAATGTATCCCGAAGGACACGAACAAGTCACATATATTATTTATGAATAATATGAAGAGTCAAATATAGATCTACGTGTCCGTGTCAAAATATGACATGTACAAAGTCCCGTGTCGGAGAAAAAACCCCCAAAACAACACGTATCACCAAATTATTGGGATACGACCTACACGTACCCAATTATGGACACGACACTAGTCCCAAACACATAAGTATATGCCAAATTGATCTATAGGATCAATTGACATACACAATAATTGTCAATCTCGGAATTCCCCCAAAATTGACACAAAAAGCACCATAACTTTCTCAATATGCCTCCTATGAACACAAAACCAAATCCTATGGGTAGCCTATGCATATGGATTGATTTTCAATTATTAAATCTCATATTTAGAACTTAAATTAAGGAGAAAAAACTGAATTATACCTATTAGGAGATGGATTCCCAATATAACCTCCAATTGAGATAAAATTGGCTCCAACTTGTAGATCCTTGCTCCTCTTTGTAGATTCTTGCTTCTTTCTTCTAGATCCTTGCTCCACTAGTCTCTAATGGTGATTTGAGAAAGAATTGAAATAAAATTTGGTAGGGAAATGAAGTGGGAATGAAGGAATTTGGTTGAGGGAAATTCTATATCTAATTTTTGAAATGAAAAGAGGAGAGAGAAATAATTTCCCCCCCTCTAAATAGGCCGGCCCCCTTTCCCCTTCCTCAAGCTATCATGTAATATCCAATATACCCCTTGGGGCCTCTCATGAAGAAATAATTAAGGAGGAAAGCTTCTAGTCTAATGGTTTAATTAATTTAATCCATCTCCTTAACAATGGGCTTTCTAAATGGGCTAAGTTCTAACCAATTAATTCATGTTGGTCCATGGGTCTAAACTAAACTAGTTAGGTCCACTAACACAAGTCTAAAATAAATAACTAACATCTAACAATAATTAAATAATACAACAAATAATTATTTATCATGCACAATATTTAATTAAATATAAAATTACTAAAATATCATTTCCTAGAAAATGTGGTAGTGACATATTTTGACTTAGAAATGACTCTTTGACCTAGATGTTGACTAGTTTAACTTATTTTCATTCTACAATCTTGTATTAATATAATATTCCATATATAGCTATGTGACACCAGTTCGAATATTGTTTTGCATCATTGCTCTGGACCACAGGCGAGTATATTCTCTGATAGTTTCTATTATTTGATTACCACTATAATTCAAGTATTTAAAAATATTACTTATGATTCTTGATATGATGGTACACGGATTGGTATTATTATTGGATCGTCAGTCATGGAATGTTACCTTGATTATTGAGATGGTATCGGATACTGTCCTTGTTGGTATTGGATAACATTGAATATTGTAGATTAAACATTAGATAAATTGGATAGTAATATGTCATGATTCAATCCATCATATCAGTCAGGACGGTGGAATACTAATTAAATATGTGATCAAGAACTATCGGCTAGTAGTGTAATCATTGGCTACTAACTAACCATGTAAGTCACGTATGGTTGAGTTAGCTCCTTAGTGTAATCATTGAATCTCCCAGGCTGATAACATATTTTGTTAGTATCTCAAATCACATAGTATATTATAGTTTCCATATTCAGTTCATTGATAACACTATTCTATTTCTGACATTATAGTTCATTCCTTCATTCTTGTACGCATTGATTCATATTTCTATTGATAGTATTGCATATTCTTTCACTGCTCTTGATTATCAGTTATACTTTTCATCGTAGATAGGATCCTCTATTTTACTATTTTATAGTTTTTGTTAATTAACTGGAACTGCTATTAGGTTGCACTTCGCTCTATTCCTGACTGGAAAATATTTTTCAGAGGATCCGAGATAGTGGTGTCCGACATACTATAGACTTCAACTTATAGATGGTGCAGACTTGGACGCACTAGTTCTGGAGTGATTGTCGGAAGGTTTATCCGGATCACTAGTTTTTTATAGTTAGTTTCTTTAGCATTTTGGTACCAGATTTATTTCTGGCTTATATTTGAGTTTTTTATTATTGTTTCTTTTGTTGATATATATATATTTTGAATGTATAGTTAAACTTCCTTCATATCTTCTCGTTCTTTAGAATTGTGATTAAGTTTTGTGTGAGATATTGTTGGCAGAATTTATATTATTATAAGATATTTAGATAGTATAGTTGACCAAGAAAGTGTTCTACCGCCGATGCTGCGGCGTAGGCTGGGCGTTGTTCCCGACTTGCATCCCTACACCGGGTGCGGATCGTGACACATTTTTAGTGGTGGCCCATGCAGGTTAGGCTTCGCAAGTTGTGCGTTATCGTGGTAGTACGACGGCTTAGTTGTACTACCGCGAGTCTGCGATAGGATATAGGACATAAGATACTAGGATGAGAGAGGGATACTCAATCACAAATTTCTTGAGAGATTTCTGGGATGACCATTGAGAATATTATTACAATTCCCATTTTAAATATTTTCCCTTGTTTCAGTCCGCTCTTACTTGTTGATGTTGAAGTCATGGTGATCGATTGTTGAATTTGATTCTTGGTGATCGGTTTATTTTAATTCTTGGTGTTCATTATTGAGTTTGATTTCATATCGAGAGAAATTTTAAGGACTAAATTATGATATCATCTGATGACATATGTTGATGAGGACAGTGAGAAAGGTGAAACGTTTGCTTTGGTTATGGAGCATAGAGTTTATCACAGCCATATTAGCTGGCATGGCAGAAACGTAAGAACCTGACTTCAGATGCACATATCTTAGTTATGAAATTTAGAGTTTCTCGCAGCCATACCGGTTGGCATGGTGAGGATTCTAGATGACATGATTATAGAGTTGCATACCCTAGTTATGGAATCTATCGTTTATCGAAGCTATACTTACTTGCGTGGCGAGGATTCTGAGTATCATAATTTCGGACAGACGTGTATGATTATCAGATTGTATCTTAAATTGTTTCTTAAAGCATCATCTAAATACTTTTTTACTCCTATTATTTTAGGACTTTGTTCCATTGTTCCTTAGCTTAGCAGTAGAGATACCTTCAGTTCTTTAGTCCAGTTCCTTATAGAACTTCATTCCATTTGGGTTCCTTGTTAATGTGATAATTGGTGAATTATAATTAGGTATGTGTCTTGAGTATCAGTATTGACTATTGAAAGTGTGACTTGTGAGTCTGTAAGTGGTTCTTGGTTGGGCAGGTGAGCAATAGGCATAAATCTAGGGATAACCCATAGCATAATACTTTGTAGCAATAGTTCTATGATATGTGTCATTATAGGTTAGTATTGTTACTATAGGTAGAAGAGGGAGTAGAGAATATCAGTAGTGGTTCCAGGAGTTAGTATCAGAGTCAGCATGCCAGTTCTGGATAGTCATAATTTCAGGTAGTTGGGTGATCCATGTAAACATTTAAGTATCAAAAAAATTGTGTTAGAAATCAATGGAGCATGATATTCAAATAGGGTAGCTGATACTTGGGTGTGTCAAGAGTAAAGAAATGTATATTCATAAAGGGTATTAGTGAGTATGCCATAGTAGAATGTTACCCATAAGTGTATAGAAGAGTGTGAGGGAATAATAATAAATTATACTAAAGTAGTAAGACTTGTGTTACAGGTAAAAGTAGAGCATTTATGTGAGTAGATAGGAGGATACCAGTATATGACTAGTGATGGGTATATCACCTGATATTGAGGCTAGTGATGTGTTGGAAGCAATAGGTAGAAGAGTGTCTAGAAATTATGTACAGAATGCACAGTAGATGATGAGTGTTAGTGTGAGTTCATGAGTATCAGAAAGTGGAAGCTTGAGTGTTAATATTATGTCATGGGTTGAGAAATATCAAGATTGGTCATGGAAGATATATAGTATATCACTGATTAGTGTATCAGTCTGTAAAAGATTTAAGGGGAGATACATATACATTAATAAAGATATGGAACCATGTGCCGGCCTTTGAGAGTAAAGTAAAATATGTGTATTATAGAAGTTAATAACTAGTGCATTGGATGCAAGTAACCATGAGTTCTAGTGAATGTGATGAGGTGATCTAATGATGAAGCTAGTGTCCTAGAATATTAAGAGCATATTTTGTGTAGTTAGGAAGCTAGTGTTACTATATCAAGAGTGCTAATGTTTCTATATCAAGGATTAGTTAAGTAATGTGCTAGTAACAGTAAGTACCTTGTGTGATAATATTGGATTGTTGTATCAGTTAATATGGATAGAAAATTATTTGGAAGTAATAGTGCAAGTAATCCAAGCCGTAGAGGAGAGACATGAGTAACTTGGTATGAGGATGTCATCTAAAATGCATATGAGAGCTGGTGCCTTGTGTAGATAGTAACAAGATTTGAGTAGGCATCCTATTGGGGATATTTAAGTTGGACAAGGGTGTGCTAATAAAATACATGATTGAAAAAGTATACAAGTGTTCCTTGCAAGAGAATGGTTGAGAAATTTTGGTGATTACAAGAACTGAAATAGATAAAGGAGGCAGTATTTTAGCGGTATTTTGTATAGTATCCTAGGTAGCAAGTGCCAGAGAGTGAAGCATGCATGTCCATGACCTAGAACTATAGTATATTACTAGTATTTGGTAACCCTCAGTATTAAGAATATCTTAACTAGGTTGATAATTAGTGAATGCTTAGTGTGTGATGGAATAGGCCACATATGGCATAACAAGTTATCCTGCACCAGTAGAGGGAGACACCCCAGCAGGGCAGAGACTGATTTCATGATAGTTAAGAGACTATATCCAAGTATGATTTCTCTTTCAGTAGAATGGTATGATTGTAAGTTATAAGATATATACTATGTTACACTTTGATTGATGGGGTTTGACCATAGTAAGATTTGTATGAATAGGATATGACTGGCCTAAGAGAGAGGGGTGAGAGTTTTAATTTCGAGAAAAAAATCTTCTAAGGGGGTAGACTTGTCACTACCATATTTTCTAGGAAAGGGTATTTTTGTCTTTTAGTAATTAATTAAATATTGTGCATGTTAAATATTTATTTATTGTATTATTTATTTATGGTTAGCATGTTAGATTTATTTTTGGACTTGTATTAGTGGACCTAACTAGTTTAGTTTAGACTCATGGACCAATATTTAATTCTAGTTACAATTGAGCCCATAATTAGAAGCTCATTCACTAGGGGGATGAATTAATTAAGTTAAACCCATTAGACTAGAACCTTCCCTACTTAAGTAATTTTTTCATGAGAGGCCCAAGGGGTATTTTAGACTTTACATAGTAGCTTGAGGGAGGGGGCAAGTGAGGCCTATATAAAGGGGATGAAAACTTTCTCTCTTTATTTTTTATTCCAAATCTAGATCTAGAATTTCTCTCAACCAAATTCCATCAAATCCCTACCAAATTTCTACCCAATTTTTTCCCAAATAACCATTGAAGACTAGTAGAGTAAGGATCTACAAGGAGAAAGCATGGATCTACAAAGAGGAGCAATAATCTATAAGTTGAAGGCTCATTTTACTAATTTTGGATGTTTCATTGAGAATCCATCTCCCAATAGGTATAATTCAATTTCCCCCCTTAATTTAGGTTTTAAATCTGAGATTTAACCATGAGAAATCAATCCATATGCATAGGCTACCCATAGGATTTGGTTTTGTGTTTATAGGAGGCCTATTGAGAAAGTTATGGTGCTTTTTGTGTCAATTTTGGGAGAATTCCGAGATTGATATTTGTTGTGTGTGTCAATTGGTCCTATAGATCAATTTGGTATATGCTTGTGTGTTTGGGGCTAATTTTGTATTCATAATTGGGTACGTGTAAGTCGTATCCTAATAATTTGGTGATACGTATTGATTTAGGAATTTTTCCTCTGACACGGGGCTTTGTGCATGTCATATTTTAACATGGACACGTAGTTATGTGTTTGACTCTTCGTATTGTTCATAAATAATATATTAGACTTGCTCGTGTCTTTAGGAATACGTTTGGATGTGTGGTGGACTCGTGTCGCAAGCGTATCCTCGATCTAGTGGGATACGGGAGCGATGCACTCTATTTGTTTGTGCAATTTAATTCTAGATCTATTTCTAAATTGTTCTTAGTCTTAGTGATATGTAATTATATGTATGTATATATATATTATTGTTATATATATATATATATATATATATATATATATATTAGTGTATCATAGATCTATATATCTAGGTGTTATATATTTATGTAGCTATTCTCTACATGTGTATTAGCTTTTAAATGTAGTAGTGTATTTATATATGTATTATATATATATATGTTGTTATATATATATATATATATATATATATATATATATATATATATATATATATATATATATATATGTGTGTGTGTGTGTGTGTGTGTGTGTGTGTGTGTGTGTGTTGTTCTACTATAGGTACTATTGTGGAGATGTATATATATAGAGAGGTGCATGTGTATATAAATAAATATATGTAGCTAGTATATGTTTTAGTATATACTATTATCTATATATATATTAATATATTTAGAGAGAGAGGGAACAACAACATATAGCGACAGCAGCAGCAATATGTAACAACAGCAGCAGCAAATAGCAATATATAGCAACAGCAGGAGCAATATTTAGCAACAGCAGCTGTCACTACCACATTTTAGGAAAAAGGGTATTTTAGTAATTTCCTATTTAAATAAATATTGTGCATGGTAAATAATTTTTTGTTATATTATTTAATTGTTGTTAGATGTTATTTAATTATTTTGGACTTATTTTAGTGGACCCAACTAGTTTAGTTTGGACCAATGGACCAACATGAATTAAATAGTTAGACTTGGCCCATTTAGAAAGCCCATGGTTAAGGAGATGGATTAAATTAATTAAGTGATTAGACTAGAAGCTTCCTTCCTTAATTATTTCTTCATGAGAGGCCCCAAGGGGTACATTGGACATTTTACAATTGCTTGGGAGAGGGGCAAGGCCGGCCTATTAAAAGAGGGGAGAAATTTCTCTCTCCTCTCATTCTCATTCCAAATCTAGATCTAGAATTTCCCACTCCCAAATTCCCTCTATTTCCATTCCAATTCCCTACCAAATTTATCCCAAATTCTTCCCAATTCACCATTAGAAAGTTGAGAAGCAAGGATCTAGAAGGAGGAAACAAGGATCTACAAAGAGGAGCAAGGATCTACAATTTGGAAGCAAGTTCATCTCAATTGGAGGTTTCATTGGGAATCCATCTCCCAATAGGTATAATTCAGTTTTTCCCATTAAAATAGCTTCTAAATCTAAGATTTAATCATGTAAAATCAACCCATATGTATGTACTACCCATAGGACTTTGTTTTATGTTCATAGGAGACCCATGGAGAAAGTTATGGTACTTTTTGTGTCAATTTTGTTGGAATTCCGAATTTATATTTTATTGTGTGTGTCAATTGATCCTATAGATCAATTGGGCATGTTCTTATGTGTTTGAGGCTTGTGTCGTGTCCATATTTGGGTACATGTGGTTCGTATCCCAACTATTTGATGATACGTGTCATTTTGGGGGTTTTCCCTCCGACACGGGGCTTTGAACATGTCGTATTTTGACACGGACACATAGATCTACTTTTGACACTTTGATTTATTCATAAATATTATTTGTGACTTGTTTGTGTCCTTCGAGATACAATTGGTTGTGTGTTGGACTCGTGTCACATGCGTATCCTAGATCTAGTGGGATACGGTGTGAAACTTTCCAATTTGGTGTGTTTATGTGTAGATCTAACTATTTATGCTTTAAATTCTTCATTTATAATTAGTAAATATATATAGATATTATATATTCATTTTATTGTATTTATTATGATGTTGTAGCATAGATCTATATTTTTATGTATTTTAATATGATGTATAAATATAGATATGTAGCTTTCTTGCATGCAATTATATATGTACTTATGTTAATAAAATATTTTATACATAAAGGTTTGTAAAATATATTTATGTGTTTAAATGTGTGATTATATTATTTATAATTATTATATAATTATTTGTATATTAATGAATGTGTTTTATGTGTGCTTCTAGCCATGTAAAATACATACATTAATATGTGCATTGTGTTTTGTAACTAATAATATTTGATTGTATATATATAAGTATATATATTTATCTAATTGTTTTATATATATATATGTATATATATAAGTATTTTGTGAGATATAATACTAATAATAATATATTATTTTATTTGTATAAATATTGGTTTGTATATACACTATTTAGAGTGTGCATTATTTGTATTATTAGTATTCTTGTGTGGGTATCATTTGGGATCTAATTTTGATTCCTAAATTATTGTATTTTATTTCCATATTATTTTATATAGAGGTCTTGTGAGGTTGACCTTAGTTTGACCATGTTTGACTTTAGAGTTGACCATAGTTGACTTTTGACTTAGAATTTATTTATTGACCTAGAAGTTGACTAGTTTGACTTGTTCTCTTTCCGGGACCTTGTATTAATGTGGTATTCCATATCTAGGTCTTCGAGGTACCGAGTCAGACATCTGTGAGACTGTTCATTGGACTTCAGGCGAGTACATTCTCTGATAGTTTCTCATTTATGATATCCTCTATGTTCGTTGTATCTAGTGTAGATTTACATGTTTCTCTCGACACTATGGTTACACGGATTGGTATATCCGGATCTCGTCATGAGATGTTATTCCTTGGTATATAGTGTATATGGTACAAGTATTATTTTATTGGTTATCTTGTACATGTACAGACACCGATTTTTGGGAGGAGTCGCTCTCTTCTTGGGGAATCTAGTACCATAGCATACCGTGGTTGGATCTATTATACCAGTCGGGGGTGGGGAGTATTAGTATAGATATGTGATCAAATCCCTATTGAATAAAGTACTGGTAAGCGAATAGTGTTGATCATGCACCGCACGTATGATTAGCCAGGCCGCATTGCATCTTGCCCAAGGCGATCACATGTTAAGCTAGTACTCACACACTTAGTCATTAGTATTATTATTTCATTGGCATATTGTTCATTATTGTATTTCCTTCCAGTATTTCCTTATTGTCTATATATTTCTATCGTGCATCTTGTTTATCCACGGCTATTTACTGTTACATAATTTTTATCATTAATTGAGAACTGCTGTTAGGGTTGTACTCTGCTCCTTTCCAGAATGGTTATATTTTTCCAGATGACACTGAGGAGTACCCTACCTATTATGGACCCCAGGATGTTGTGGGTTTAGATTCTGAGACCCTGGCTCAAGAGGGACTTATCCCAATTGAGACAGTTGACCCTGGAGTTGTAGCTTTGTAGTATTGTAGTATTCTTTTGTACTGGATTTGTCTCCAGCTCATTCTGTTGTTCTTCAGACTCATTGGTGTATTATTTTAAACTCATGAGTTGTATGGTGACTATTCTATTCTTATCTAATTCGTGTTCATTCTATCTTAGTTCTGTGATTGAGTATACTATCTTTATTGGTGGTTCATTATATTAGATAGATTATCTAGACAGCGTTCTATCGCCGATTCTGCGGCGTAGGCTGGGCGTTGTTTCCGACTAGTACCCTTACCCCGGGTGCGGGTCGTGACACGTTTTTGGTGGTGGCCCATACAGGTCTAGCTTCACAAGTATGTGATGTCGTGGTAGTGCGACAATTTAGTTGTACTACTGCGAGCCTGCGATAGGATATAGGATATAGGCTGAGATACTCAATCACATCTAGGAAAATTCTTTTGATTCAACTATTCTCCTTTGATATTGATACTTGATCCCTTAAACTGTCCTTTCCTTGATGTCTTACATCTTGTGCCATATTGATTCTCATTCTGTCTTTTTATAAGACATACTCAGAGATACTTGCGGAGGCACGCAAGGTTGAGCGGAATCTGGGTTTGAAGACCAAGAGAGACCGTGATTCTTTTTTGGGGGCCAACCGTAGTGCCGTATCTGCCAAACGTCCTCATTTCCAGTCCAGACCTTTCCAGCAGCCACAGCAGAACCAGACTCTAGCTAGAGCGCCTTTTCACCAGGCACCTCAGCAGCAGAGACAGTTACAGCAAGATCCATGCAACTTCTGCAAGAAACCCGGCCACATCTGGGAAGTTTGCAGGAGGAGGTTAGGAGTTTGTTTGTATTGTGGTACTGAAAGGCATCAATCAAGGGAGTGTCCTCATCGTGCAGTTCAGGGAGCAGCTCCAGCTCCGAGGACACAGACGAGACCACCTGCAGCACAGCCGAGGGGACCGCTTCCGACACAGCAGCAGCGTTTTGTCCAGCATCAACAGCAGGGAGGTGCTCGGCAGGGACAAGCGTTTGCTATGACCGTCGAAGAGGAGAAACCCACAGGAGATGTCATCGCAGGTTCTATTCTTCTTGATTTCATTCCAGCTTTAGCTTTGTTTGATAGTGGTGCTTTCCATAGTTTTGTATCTGTTTCTTTTGCTCTAAAGCATGGTTTGGTAGCTGAGTCTTTGCTTAGGACTTGCAAGATCATGACCGGGGGAGGTATTATCCTGGTTAATGATATTTGCAAGGATCGGAGAGTTACTCTGGGAGGCCGGGAGTTGAGTGCATGTCTACTTGTAATACCACTTCCGAGCTACGACATTGTACTTGGGATGGATTGGTTGAGTAGGCACCGTGCTAGCATAGACTGTAGAGGAGGTAGAGTTTTGTTTGGTCCGCCAGGAGAGCCAGAGTTCGAGTTTACTAGAGGAGCTGCGGAGCAGGGAGAAGGCATTATTTGTGGAGCTATGGTAGAAGACAAGGAGTTGCCGCATCCGTTGATAGCAGAATTTTTGGATATGTTTCCTGAGGAATTACCAGGATTGTCGCCAGATCGAGATGTTGAATTTTCTATAGACTTGGTGCCAGGTGCAGAACTAATTTCGCAGCTTGTCTATAGAGTAAACAACAGCGAGCTGGTCGAGTTGAAGAAGCAGGTGGACGAATTACAGGATAAGGGGTTTATCAGATCGAGTTCTTCACCATGGGGAGCCCCGGTATTGTTTGTACCGAAGAAGGATGGATCGGTGCGTATGTGCATTGATTACAGGGCTTTGAATAATCTCACTATCAAGAATAAGTATCCTTTGCCACGGATTAATGATCTGTTTGATCAGTTGAGTGGTGCGAAGGTATTTTCTAAGATAGATTTGAGATCAGGCTACTATCAGGTGAAGGTAAAGCCGGAGGACATACCGAAGACTGCTTTTAGAACTCGGTATGGTCGGTTCGAGTTTATGGTGATGCCGTTTGGTTTGACTAATGCACCGACGGTATTTATGAACTTGATGAACAAGGTATTCCACTAGTACCTTGACAAGTTCGTGGTGGTGTTCATCGATGACATACTCATATACTCGAGGACACCGGAGGAGCATGAGGAGCATTTGAGGATTGTGTTGGATGTGCTGAGGAAGGAGAAGTTGTATGGGAAGTTGTCCAAATGTGAGTTTTTCTTGGACAAGGTAGAATTCTTGGGGCATGTTGTGACTGGTGATGGTATTTCAGTGGATCCGAAAAAGATTTCAGCAGTAGAATCTTGGAAGACTCCGAGTTCGGTAGCAGAGATCAGGAGTTTCTTGGGATTGGCAGGCTATTATAGGAAGTTTGTGCAAGATTTTTCGAGGATTGCCGAGCCGATGACCAGACTCACAAGGAAGGATGTAGAGTTTGTTTGGACGGAGGATTGCCAGGTTGCTTTTGAGGAATTGAAGAAGAGGTTGACGTCTGCTCCTATTTTGACGTTGCCATCAGGGTCCGGAGGTTTCACTATTTATAGTGATGCATCAGGAAAGGGTTTAGGTTATGTTCTTCAGCAGCATAGGAAAGTGATTGCCTATACATCCAGGCAATTGCGTCCTCATGAAAAGAACTATCCTACCCATGATTTGGAGTTGGCAGCTGTCATATTCGCCCTGAAGTTGTGGAAACATTATTTGTACGGAGAGCGTGTGGAGATCTTCACAGACCACAAAAGCTTGAAGTACGTTTTCACGCAGAAGGAGTTGAACATGAGGCAGCGTCGGTGGTTGGAACTGATGAAGAATTTTGATATCTTTTTGCAATATCATCCTGGAAAAGCCAATGTAGTTGCCGATGCTTTGAGCAGGTATCCGGTAGATATATTCTTGACGCAGGATCGATATTTGTTGGAGGACTTAGAGATATTGGGCATTGGGGTGATTGTTCCTGGGTGTGCTATACAGATGTGGGGATTACAGATACACTCAAATTTGATGGACAGGATTAAGGCAGCACAGTATGATGATGTACCTTTGAGGAGTATCAGAGCTCAAGTGAGAGCAGGATTGGAGGATGATTTTACTATTGCAGAGGATGGATCTTTGAGGCATGGAGTTAGATTGTGTGTGCCTAGTGGGGAGTTACGAGAGGAGGTATTACAGGAAGCGTATCGCTCTCAGTATTCCATACATTCAGGTGCTAACAAGATGTATCGGGATATGCGAGAGAGTGAGTGGTGGTATGGCATGAAGAGGGAAGTGGCACAGTTTGTATCCAGATGCTTAGTGTGCCAGCAGGTGAAAGCCAAGAGGCAGAGGCCAGGAGGGTTACTTCAGCCATTACCCATTCCAGAGTGGAAGTGGAAATACATTACTATGGATTTTGTGTCCGGACTTCCACGATCTCCAGGAGGGAAAGACGCGATTTGGGTCATTGTTGATAGATTGACCAAGTCGGCCCACTTTTTGCCTTTCAAAGTGGGTTTATCTGTGGAGAAGCTGGCAGAGATGTATGTGAGGTAGATCGTTAGGATACACGGAGTTCCCGTCAGCATAGTCTCAGATCGAGATAGTCGTTTCACTTCTTATTTCTGGAGGAGTTTGCAGGAGAGTTTGGGCACTCAGCTCAAGTTCAGTACTGCATATCATCCCCAGACAGATGGGCAGTCAAAGAGGACTATCCAGACTCTTGAGGATATGTTGCGCACTTGTGTACTAGATTTCGGGGGTTCTTGGGAGGACCATCTCCATTTGGTAGAGTTTGCTTACAACAACAGTTACCAGGCTAGTATAGAGATGTCACCTTTTGAAGCTCTATATGGTCGGAGGTGTCGTACTCCTTTGTCTTGGGACAATGTTGGAGAGAGAATTTTGCTTGGGCCAGAGATGGTTGTGGATGCAGCGGAGAAGGTTCAGTTGATCAGAGATAGACTTCGAGTGGCGCAGGACAGACAGCGGCATTGGGCCGATAGCCATCGGAGACCTTTGGAGTTCGAGGTATAGTTTAGATTTTGTTTGTGCTTGTTCTTGTTTGTTATAGATTAAGTTCTTAAGATGGTATTTTGTTCTAGGTGGGTGGTTTAGTGTTTCTGAGGATTTCTCCGACACGAGGCATGATTCGCTTCGGTGGAGGCGGAAAGCTTAGTCCGCGATTCATCGGACCTTTCACTATTCTAGAGATGGTCGGTGCAGTTGCTTATAGACTAGACTTGCCACCTGCATTGGAGGGAGTGCACAACGTGTTTTATGTGTCGCAGTTGAGACGATACGTGGCAGATCCTAGTCATGTATTGGATCACTCAGAGATAAAGGTGGGCCCTACTCTAAGCTATCCAGAGCAGCCAGTTAAGATTCTGGATCGGAGAGAGAAGGTGCTGAGAAACCAGACTATTCCTTTGGTATGCGTCGCATGGAGGCATCACTCTCCGGGGGAGTCTACCTGGGAGAGAGAGGATGACATGCGAGAGCGTTATCCATATTTGTTTGTACCTTGAGGTATGTTATTTTTTAGTTATGTTTTGTTCATTAGTTAATTGTGATTCTTTAGTTCTGTTCTTTGATTTTCTGGGGGTAGTTTTCATCTTTAAATTTTGAGGACGAAATTATTTTAAGGAGGGTAGACTTGTCACTACCACATTTTAGGAAAAATGGTATTTTAGTAATTTTCTATTTAAATAAATATTGTGCATGGTAAATAATTTTTTGTTGTATTATTTAATTATTGTTAGATGTTATTTAATTATTTTGGACTTATTTTAGTGGACCCAACTAGTTTAGTTTGGACCAATGGACCAACATGAATTAAATAGTTAGACTTGGCCCATTTAGAAAGCCCATGGTTAAGGAGATGGGTTAAATTAATTAAGTGATTAGACTAGAAGCTTCCTTCCTTAATTATTTCTTCATGAGAGGCCCCAAGGGGTACATTGAACATTTTACAATTGCTTGGGAGAGGGGCAAGGCCGGCCTATTAAAAGAGGGTGGAAATTTATCTCTCCTCTCATTCTCATTCCAAATCTAGATCTAGAATTTCCCACTCCCAAATTCCCTCTATTCCCATTCCAATTCCCTACCAAATTCATCCCAAATTCTTCCCAATTCACCATTAGAAAGTTGAGAAGCAAGGATCTAGAAGGAGGAAACAAGGATCTACAAAGAGGAGCAAGGATCTACAATTTGGAAGCAAGTTTATCTCAATTGGAGGTTTCATTGGGAATCCATCTCCCAATAGGTATAATTCAGTTTTTTTTCATTAAAATAGCTTCTAAATCTGAGATTTAATCATGTAAAATTAATCCATATGTATGTACTACCCATAGGACTTTGTTTTATGTTCATAGGAGACCCATAGAGAAAGTTATGGTACTTTTTGTGTCAATTTTGTTGAAATTCCAAATTTACATTTTGTTGTGTGTGTCAATTGATCCTATAGATCAATTGGGCATGTGCTTATGTATTTGAGGCTTGTGTCGTGTCCATATTTGGGTACATGTGGTTCGTATCCCAACTATTTGGTGATACGTGTCATTTTGGGGGTTTTCCCTCCGACACGGGGCTTTGAACATATCGTATTTTGACACGGACACATAGATCTACTTTTGACACTTTGATTTATTCATAAATATTATTTGTGACTTGTTTGTGTCCTTCGGGGTATAATTGGTTGTGTGTTGGACTCGTGTCACATGCGTATCCTAGATCTAGTGGGATACGGTGTGAAACTTTCCAATTTGGTGTGTTTATGTGTAGATCTAACTATTTATGCTTTAAATTCTTCATTTATAATTAGTAAATATATATAGATATTATATATTTATTTTATTATATTTATTATGATGTTGTAGCATAGATCTATATTTTTATGTATTTTAATATGATGTATAAATATAGATATGTAGCTTTCTTGCATGCAATTATATATGTACTTATGTTAATAAAATATTTTATACATAAAGGTTTGTAAAATATATTTATGTGTTTAAATGTGTGATTATATTATTTATAATTATTATATAATTATTTGTATATTAATGAATGTGTTTTATGTGTGCTTCTAGCCATGTAAAATACGTACATTAATATGTGCATTGTGTTTTGTAACTAATAATATTTGATTGTATATATATAAGTATATATATTTATCTAATTGTTTTATATATATATGTATATATATAAGTATTTTGTGAGATATAATACTAATAATAATATATTATTTTATTTGTATAAATATTGGTTTGTATATACACTATTTAGAGTGTGCATTATTTGTATTATTAGTATTCTTGTGTGGGTATCATTTGGGATCTAATTTTGATTCCTAAATTATTGTATTTTATTTCCATATTATTTTATATAGAGGTCTTGTGAGGTTGACCTTGGTTTGACCATGTTTGACTTTAAAGTTGACCATAGTTGACTTTTGACTTAGAATTTATTTATTGACCTAGAAGTTGACTAGTTTGACTTGTTCTCTTTCCGGGACCTTGTATTAATGTGGTATTCCATATCTAGGTCTTCGAGGTACCGAGTCAGACATCTGTGAGACTGTTCATTGGACTTCAGGCGAGTACATTCTCTGATAGTTTCTCATTTATGATATCCTCTATGTTCGTTGTATCTAGTGTAGATTTACATGTTTCTCTCGACACTATGGTTACACGGATTGGTATATCCGGATCTCGTCATGAGATGTTATTCCTTGGTATATGGTGTATATGGTGCAAGTATTGTTTCATTGGTTATCTTGTACATGTACAGACACCGATTTTCGGAAGGAGTCGCTCTCTTCTTGGGGAATCTAGTGCCATAGCATACCGTGGTTGGATCTATTATACCAGTCGGGGGTGGGAAGTATTAGTATAGATATGTGATCAAATCCCTATTGAATAAAGTACTGGTAAGCGAATAGTGTTGATCATGCACCGCACGTATGATTAGCCAGGCCGCATTGTATCTTGCCCAAGCCGATCACATGTTAAGCTAGTACTCACACACTTAGTCATTAGTATTATTGTTTCATTGGCATATTGTTCATTATTGTATTTCCTTCCAGTATTTCCTTATTGTCTATATATTTCTATCGTGCATCTTGTTTATCCACAGCTATTTACTGTTATATAGTTTTTATCATTAATTGAGAACTGCTGTTAGGGTTGTACTCTGCTCCTTTCCTGACTGGATATATTTTTCCAGATGACACTGAGGAGTACCCTACCTATTATGGACCCCAGGATATTGTGGGTTTAGATTCTGAGACCCTGGCTCAAGAGGGACTTATCCCAATTGAGACAGTTGACCCTGGAGTTGTAGCTTTGTAGTATTGTAGTATTCTTTTGTACTGGATTTGTCTCCAGCTCATTCTGTTGTTCTTCAGACTCATTGGTGTATTATTTTAAACTCATGAGTTGTATGGTGACTATTCTATTCTTATCTGATTCGTGTTCATTCTATCTTAGTTCTGTGATTGAGTATACTATCTTTATTGGTGGTTCATTATATTAGATAGATTATCTAGACAGCGTTCTACCGCCGATTCTGCGGCGTAGGCTGGACGTTGTTTTCGACTAGTACCCTTACCCCGGGTGCGGGTCGTGACAGCAGCAGCGGCTTCAGCGACAGCAGCAGCAGCAGCGCATTAGCAACAGCAGCAGTAGTCACAACAGCAGCAGCGGCACCATTAGCAACAGCAACAGTGTTACAACAACAGCAGCAGTAATAGCAACAACAGCAATGGCAATTAGCGACAACAGGAACAATTTACTGTGACAGTTTTGTAGTATAGAATAATTATGTTTATATTATATATATATATATATATATATATATATATATATATATATATATATATATATATATATATATATATATATATAGTATTAGCATATATGTATATATATTCCTAATTGATATTTATGTATTAATATACTATATTTTAGTAGTTGTAAGTAAGTTAGTTGGTTATAGTAGTTAGCTAATATTTATTAGTAGCTTTATATTTATATAGTTAATTATTTAGATCTATATATATATATATATATATATATATATATATATATATATATATACTAGTACCCCTAGTTAAGTATTATATATATAGATATGTCTACATGTATATGTGTATTAGTGGTTAGTGATTAGTTAGTAGTTGTATTAGATTGATATATATATTAGTCATTAGTAAGTTAAGGTATTTGATATGTTAAGATTAATAGTTAGTTATATATATGTGTATATATATAGTAGTTAGAAACATTATATTATATTTAGTCCCTATGAATGGATATACATACAGTATAGTATTGGTTATATTTAGTATTAGTTGGGTTTATATATATGTATTAGTTATATGTTAGCATTTTGGATTACCTTGAGATGTACCAAGGTATTAGTAGGTATTGGCATAGTAATAGGATATATATAAACTAATTATAGATTGATACTAAGGTGACTAAAATAAGGTATATAGTATTGTATAAATATTAAATGCATGGTAGTTTATAGTTATAATTTGGTAGTTAATATATATATACTAGAGTGACATTATCTTGAGATACCAAGATAAATGCCAAGGTATTGAGGATACCCAAGATATTGGGTTTGGGTATCAAGATAGAGGTTTAGTGTTGCGATACCAAGTTGGTTCGAAACCAAGGTATCCATTTAGCATTTATAATTAGGATTTATATATTTAATATTGCTTTATTATAGATATGTGATATTTATCTATTGTTTGCGTATCCTGAGATACGGTATCCTAGTATCCTAAGATTTACCTTGTATGACCTAGATTCATAGTGTATAAATCCAATATCATTGAGATAGACTCATGCAACCTAGAAATTGGTAGTTTGACCAAGTTTGACCAATTTAACTTAAAGTTGACCTAGTTTGACTATTTTGACTTAGAAATGGCTCTTTGACCTAGATGTTGACTAGTTTAACTTATTTTTATTCCAGAACCTTGTATTAATGCAATATTCCATATATAGGTCTGTGACAGCAGTTCGGACACCGTTTTGCATCATTGCTCTGGACTACAGGCGAGTACATTCTCTGATAGTTTCCATTATTTGATTACAACTATAATTCAAGTATTTAAAAATATTACTTATGATTCTTGACACGATGGTATACGGATTGTTATTATTTTTTGATCGTCAGTCATGGGATATTACCTTGATTATTGAGATGGTATCAGATACGGTCCTTATTGGTATTGGATAACATTGAATATTGTAGATTAAATATTGGATAAATTGGCTAGTAACGTGTCATGATTCGATCCATCATATCAGTCGGGGCGGGAGAAATACCAATTAAATATGTGATCAAGAACTATCGGCTAGTAGTGTAATCATTAGCTACTAACTAACCATGCAATTCACGTATGATTGAGTTAGCTCCTTAGTGTAATCATTGAATCTCTCAGGCCGATCACATATTTTGTTAGTATCTCAAATCACATAGTATATTATAGTTTCCATATTCAGTTCATTGATTATACTATTATATTTCTGATATTATAGTTTATTCCTTTATTATTGTACTCATTGATTCATATTTCTATTGCTAGTATTGCATATTCTTTCACTGTTCTTGATTATCAGTTATATTTTTCATCGCAGATAGCATCATCTATTTTACTGTTTTATAGTTTTTGTCAATTAACTAGAACTGCTATTGGATTGTACTTCGCTCCATTCCTGACTGAAAAATATTTTTCAGAGGATTCGAGAGAGTGGTGTCCGACATACTATGGACTTTGACTTATAGATAGTGCAGACTTGGACCCACTAGTTCTGGAGTGATTGTCGGAAGGTTTATCCGGATCACTAGTTTTTTATAGTTAGTTTCTTTAGCAGTTTGGTACCGGATTTATTTTTGGCTTATATTTGAGTTTTTGATTATTGTTTCTATTGTTGATATATATATTTTGAATGTATAGTTAGACTTCCTTCATATCTTCTCATGCTTTAGAATTGTGATTGAGTTTTGTGTGAGATATTGCTGACAAAATTTATATGTGAGATATTTAGATAGTATAGTTGACCAAGACAGTATTCTACCGCCGATGCTGCGGCGTAGCCTGGGTGTTGTTCCCAACTTGCATCCCTACACCGGGTGCGGGTCATGACAGGGTGTGACAAGTTGGTATCAGAGCCAGGTTTTACTTCCTTGGGTTTTCAAAAAGATATTTTAGAAGTTTGATGCGCCTCTTGCTTAAATGCATTCGGTGTCCGCTGCATGAGATAAATTACCCTATACAATGAGCCCATAGATAAAAACTATTATTTTTGGAGTGTTGACAAACTACTCTCTTTTGTAGCAATGGCAAAGAAGAACGTTGCCGCTGCAAGCAGTGCTCAGCCTATCCAGAATTATCTGGCAAGTTCTGGAGAATCCAGAGGAGCGTGGTCAAACGATATGACGAAGATGCTCATGCAGTTAATAGAGGTGCAACAACAGCAAGCTGCCACTCAACATACGCAGATTCAGGCATAGTTCCCTGCACAATAAAAGCATATAGACACCATGATGCAATTGATTGAATCTTTGGTACCCAGCAATTGCACAACTAAGACGACGCCTGTTACACCGCCAGCCGTGGGGGTAGAAGGCGAATCAGAGAAAGTGCATCCTTTCGCCAAGACTTCCTACAGGGCAGCTGAGTTCACCAAGATGCACCTACCCACGTTCAATGGACGAGCAAAACCAGACATGATAATGGGATGGATCACAAAACTCAAAGGACTTTTCAACATTATCGACATTAAAGGGTCCAAATGAGTGGCGTGTGCATCAGTGCAACTAGAACTGCGACGCATGATTGGTGGGAAGCCACCAAACAAGGGATTTATGACGCCAATCCCAACTGTAAAATTATTTAGGAGATGTTCAAATATGCCTTCATTGAATAATACATTCCTAGGATAATGCAGCTGCAAAAAGAAGACGACTTCAATAATCTGGTACAAGAAAGTATGTCTGTTAATGACTATGATCCAGTGTTCGCACGATTTGCCAAGTTTGCCAGACACTTCTTGTCTAACTAGTAGGAGTGGTGCTATCATTTTTAGAAGGGCCTAAATGATGACCTACATAGGGATATCATAAATTAGAAGTACCAAACCAAACGGGAGTGTTATGAAGCTGCTCTGAATAGCGAACGAATCTTTGTACGCAATTCTTAAAAGATAAATGGACAGATTGCCCACACAAATTTCAACAAGGGCATCATGAAGCGGGAGGGTCTGGAGCACTAAAGCGTCCGCACACGTCTAAGTACAGGGATCCCCCTCCGGGACTACAGTGCCATATATGCGATAAGGTTGGACGTCGGGCAGTTGAGTGCCGAGTCATGGGATGTTTCGAATATGGTCGTTTGGACCATAAATCATTTGACTGTCGAGACGGAAGGGAGATCGTCAGTCACCAGTCGAACCAGAATAGGGGACCTCCAGCTCATGGTGCCAATACTATACTAGTGAACCCACAATGCCATGGCACCCAAGGCTGAGTCTATACATTGACTCGGGACGAGGCATCCGCCTTCGACATGATTGTGATAGGTACCTTACTTTTTAAAGATTTGCCCACTAGAGTGTTATTCGATTTAGGTGATACACATAGTTTCATATTTGTTGGTTTTATTGTTAAGAATAAATTAGCTTCTATACCATTAAATATGAACATGTGCGTGAGTACCCCTTCGGCAGTCGACATGTCGGCCAATGCGATCTGTAGGGACGGCTATATTTGTATTGGAGGTAGAAAACTTTTTTAGATGCCATTGTTCTAGACATTAAGGAATACGATATTATTCTTGGGTTAGACTGGTTGGGTGCTTGCCATGCAATGATCGAGTGCATGGAGAAGTGAGTCTTATTTTGTCTACCCGGCGAGGCAGAGTTCTACTATTCGTACAGTGCTGTACCGAAGACGGCAATGGTGATATCAGCAGTTATGGCAAGGCACATGTTGTATTCGGGCTGTGAAGGGTACTTAGCCTCTGTTCAAGATACCTGGCTAGAAGGTACAGATGCAGCTGAAGCTGTTATCATAGCAAATTTTTCCAATGTGTTCCTGGATGAGCTGCCTGGAATACCTCCTGATCGAGAGATCGAATTTGCCATTGATACCTTTTCAGATATGCGGTCGATTTTGAAGGTACCCTACCGAATGGTCCAAGCAGAGCTAAAGGAACTGAAGTACAGTTACAAGATATGTTAGACCAAGGATACATTCGCCTAAGCGTTTCTCCGTGGGGAGCTCTGGTGCTGTTCGTGAAGAAGAAGAAGAAGGACGGATCAATGTGGATGTGCATAGACTACCAAGAACTGAATAAGGCTACCATACAGAATAAGTACCCATTAGCAAGGATAGATAATTTTTTATACCCTTTCTCATGTTCTTTCATTTGTGCGTGTCGTTGGTAATGATTCTACTAAGGTATCGCAAATTCGCAAGCTGGTCCTAAGTAATCGTTGAAGAAATACTTCTCCAGGTCAGCATCCATCTTATGAGGATATGAGACTTTGTCAACTAAGAAGTAAGACTGACCTATTTGATCAACTACAGGGAGCAACAGTATTATCTAAAATTGATCTCAGATCGAAATATCATCAGTTAAAGATCAAATCCACTGACGTCCCCAAGTCAGTGTTCTGAACCCAATACGGGCACTATAAATTTCTTATAATGTCATTCGGCTTGACGAACGATATAGAAGCTTTCATGGATCTGATAAACCATAATTTTGGCTGTTCATGGACAAGTTTATGGTTGTATTTATTGATGACATATTAATATATTCCAAGGATAAGACGGAGCACAAGGAACACTTGAAGATTGAGCTGTAGACATTATGGGAGCATTGGTTGTTTGCATAGCTCAACAAGTGTAAGTTCTGGTTGAGAAGTGTAGCATTCCATGGACATGGCATCTCGGCAGAAGGTATAGCCATAGACCGAAAGAATATCGAAGCGGTAGGGGATTGGAGGCAACATACGTCAGCCGGTAAAGTTCGTAGCTTTCTGGATCTAGCAGGTTACTACCGTAGGTTTGTGAAAGATCTCTCTAAATTGTCCTCACCTTTGACTCTCCTTACTCAGAAAGAAATTGCATTCAAGTCGAGTGACGACTATGAAGCTAGCATTCAGGAGCTAAAGCAACGGCTCATTTCAGCTCCAATACTTGTACTTCCTGATGGAGTAGAAGAGTTTCAAATATACAGCGATGCTTCGGGACTCGTTTTAGGGTGTGTTCTCATGCAGAGGGATAAGGTAATATCGTAAGCCTTAAGATAATTGAAGTTGCATAAGAAAAACTACCCAACACGTGACTTAAAATTGGCAAAAATTATGTTCGTACTGAAGTTATGGTAGCATTATCTATATGGTGTTGCTTATAAAATCTACACGGACCACAAGAACCTCAAGTAACTATTCAACCAACAGGAACTGAACCTCCGACAGTAGCACTGGCTAGAACGAATAAAGGACTATGACCTGACGATCATATATATATCGGGCAAGAAAAACGTCGTTGTTGATGCTCTGAGTCAAAAGAACGTGGACTAGCTATCCATAAATAGCTACCTTCTTCAGGATCTAGAGGTGACGGGCATCGAATTTTGAGTTCGACATCGAGGTATACAATCGGCTCTACTCCATCTTGAGCCGAGTTTGAGTAATATAATCAAGCCTGCTCAAAAGGATGATCAATTTCTAAAGAAGATGCATGAGCTGATCTCAAAGGAAAAGATGTACGACTTTGTAGAAGACGAAGATGGGACCCTACAGGTGAAAGAAATATTATATGTTTCTAGCAATCCAGAACTCCGAAAGCAAATTATAACATAGGCATACTATGCGAAGTATTTCTTACATCCGGGAAGCACCAAGATATACAAGAACTTACGAATAACCTTCTGGTGGAACAGTATAAAGCCGGATGTGGCGACCATTGTGTCACAGTGTATGGCATGTCAACAGGTGAAAGATGAACATCAGAGGCCCGACGGGGAGCTGCAGAACCTCGCTATTCCCAATTGAAAATGGAACAATATCGTTATAGATTTTATCATGGACTTTCCGAAGATGTCGCGAGGCATGATGCAATTTGGGTCATAGTTGATCATTTGACCAAATCTGCTCACTTCCTTCCTATCAAAATTATATGGAGCATCGATCGGCTATCGCAGATTTACATCGACGAGATTGTTTGACTACACGGAGTACCTGCATCAATCGTCTCGGATCATGACGAATATTTCTTATTTCATTTATGGACTAGCCTACAGTCTACATTGGGCACCAAGCTAAAGTTCAGTACCGTATATCACTCCCAGACTGACGGCCAGACAAAAATGATGAATAAGATACTTGAAGATATGTTGCGACTGTGTGCAATCGATTTGTAGACTAGTTGGGACACACACCTAATGTTAGTGGAGTTCACGTACAACAACAGTTATCAATCGAGCATCTAGATGGCATCGTACGAATCGCTCTACAGGCGAAAGTGTCGATCTCTAATCTGCTAGGACGAAGTTGACGAGCGACAGGTACTTGGGCCAGAGCTAGTGTAGCAGGCCATTAAAAATATTTGCTTGATTCGGGAAAGACTCTGCACTACGCAGAGCCGATGCTCATCGAAGACCTTTGAAGTTTATAGTCGGGGATCACGTCTTCTTGAAGGTGACACCGATGTGAGGAGTGGTGCACTTTGGTATTAAGGGCAAATTGAGTCCCAAATTTGTTGGCCCCTTTGAGATACTTGAGCGAGTGGCAACTGTGGCCTATCGAATTGCGCTACCCCCCTACCCTGGCTGAAGTGCACAATGTCTTCCATGTCTCTCAACTTTGGATGTACGTGTATGATCCAAGTCATGTGGTTAGTTTTGATTAGTTGGATCTGCGCACGAAATATCATACTCAGAGAAACCTGTACAAATCTTGGATCATAAGGAAAAGGTGCTGCAAAACCGAACAATGTCCTTGCTTCGCATGTTGTGGCAGAACCATTCGATTGAAGAATTAATATGGGAAATAGAGTCGGAGATGAAGGAGAAGTACCCTTCATTGTTCGTTCAGTCAAAGATAAGACCTTATTCTTAAGTATCGGGATAAAAAACAAATTTAGTGGTATATTATGTAGTGCCTCAAATCCCGATCCGATCGAGATACACACTATATAATAGGCTTGTGGCTAGTTTGTCTGAGCCTTAACTTAGTATTTAGAATCTTCGGCATCCTCTTACCATGGACAAAATACGATGATACTTTACAACTCATGGATAGGCCTCTATTGAAACGAGTCCAATAGTTTTCGTGTTTTGTTGCTTTGGTTTCTTGATTTCGCTTTGGGATTTCATTTTGGTGTTGCTTTCGCTTTCCTTGATTTTTGCTGTTGTCTTTCTCCCTTGGAGCTTTGGTTCTTGGGGATTTTGGGAGGAAGGATAGGCAAAAGGATGCTAATTCGATGCCCATGCTATTGCAAGTCCGCGTAACTAATGCTTGATCGTCCCTTCTTTCAGTATTTTCTTTAATCGGTGGGTGGTTCGGACCCTTCTTTCCTACTTTTTTATGCCCACATCCCTAATATTTCAAACGTTTAATCGATGATGCCAGGCTGAACGCCTAGAAAATTCTTAGCCATAATGTATGCCAGCCACTAAGAAAGAAACATGGATAATTGTAGACTAACTTGTATATGAATGTACATGATCTATAACACGAACTTCGCAATGAAGCGGATAGTTGTGGTTCGAAACCAAGGAACTACTTGATGGAATGTGGCATCTAAAATATTGGTTGCGGCCTGGTGCCTCGGAGGGTTTGGACCCACGGGACACCAAAATTGGAATATGGCTTTGAGAAAATATGAACTATTGCATAAGTGTGTGTGTGTGTGTGTGTGTATATATATATATATATATATATATATATATATATATATATATAGTTGCTTTACTTTTTTCTGTTTTATCTTATGCATTATATGATAGTGGAGCTGTTTACGCATTTGCATGGTCTGAGATAACTTGTGCACATGGTTTAGCATTTTCTCGAAACTGTACTCTGGGATACTGGAATCGTATCGATCTGGGAGAAAATATTTGACCGTGCTTGGTGCGATGCATTGCGGGACCTTCAGCGGGGCTTGTTACCCGGGCTGATAGGGCTTACCGTAATGCCTTGGATAAGTCCACATGGTGTCGATCACACCAATGACCGCATATAGATAGAACATATGCTAATCTATTATCTTGTGTATATGGTAAGTATACTTGTGTTTTTGTGCAAGGAAGGGGCATATCGGTTGAGTAAGCGACCTATGTGCTATATGGTTTCTATGTTATTTTTTCTCTAAAAATATACAACTGATATGAATTGAATTCATTTAATACTTAATAGCAAGATTATTTTAATGCATGCTCGCCCCTAATAAACAAGTATTTATTTAGGCGAGTGGGTTCATCCCGCTCACCAGTACAGCTGAGTACTGACCCATGTTTGTGGGCAATATTTTAGACACTCAGAGTGTGCAACGTTGGTGTATATATAAGGAGGTATTAGAAGATCTTCTATTTTGAAGTATAGTTGAAGCCTGTTAATTTTAGAGGCGAGGATTTTCAATCTATACAAGGGCGTAATGTACAGATGACAAAGCTTATCTGATGGAGCACGCCCTACCTTTTGAGTTTTTTTTTATAATGCAATCAACGTAGCCGAGAGGCGCATTAAATATAAACTCTATGTCAATTACTCTGAATTATCAATAAAAAGCATATTTTCTTCATATACTTTGTGTTCAACTCTCTGTGAATGTGTTTTCTAACTTGTATTTCAAATAGATTACTATTATTGCACGTTCTTGCCTTGTACGAGCGCAACTTCAGGCTCGTATGGCATCACGTCCAAGCGAGGACGATCGATTCTGTATAGGATCCAAGACAGAACGGTCAACCCTTGCAGGATTGGGCGTGATATCTCCCACACAGAAAAGAAGAGAAAAAAGAGGGGAGAGAGAGAGGAGAAAAATACAAAAGTACCGCAAGGGACACCCATTAAATCGTATACTCAAGCTCCCTGAAGCCTCATCACCCTCTTTGGTCCCAGATTGTCAACGGAGTAAAAGAGCCGATGCAATGCTCGATCTTCACTGTCACACTTGCCCAGATTCTTATTTTTATTGTACTTAGACTCTACGCATTAGAGGTTCTTTTTTACTATTTATCTTTTCTCAATAAATCAATAAAAAGAAGTTCGTCAACTTTATCCCGAGTGTTGATTTGGCGATGTCGACAAACATTACTTGAAACATGTATCATAAAAGTTATCAAGTAAGAAAACTATCATAGAATGTACTCGCATATGGTCTTGAGCTAAAAATACCAATCAGAGTCCGTATCGGAGTCCAAGTGTCCTATATTATAAATTTTCAATGTCAATAGGTGATTTGGAATAAAAAAAATCTTAATTATCCTTATTTTAGGTTTCTAGGTCAATTAATTTAAACTAGATAATTACCATTTTTGGGTACTCCAATACCTATTTGGTTGGCCTATAAAGCTATCTTAGCTATCACCAAGTTATGTTTAGGTATTTTAGTCATACTTTATAGGTGTAGGTATTATATATATATATATATATATATATATATATATCACCAAGTTATTTTTAGGTTTTCTAGTCATACTTTATAGATGTAGGTATTTTATGTATCATACACCTATAAAGTATGACTAGAATACCTAAAAATAACTTGGTGATATATATATATATATATATATATATATATATATATATATATATATATAAGGTAAACGGGATATGAGCCATAGTGCTCATATTCCTATATGAGCCATGCATATGTAGACCAATAGGAATAGACTCATATATCCTATATGCACCCATGTGCACTAATACACTCTATTTCTATTGGTCCACTTGTACATGGCTCATGTAGTAATATGAGCAATATGTCTCATATCATATTTTATATATATATATATATATATATATATATATATATATATATATATATATATATATATATACACCCCTTAACTCTTAGCTAGTATGATAAACCAATACCTTGACCACTACCTTAACACTTCTAGATACTTACCCAATACCTTACCTAATATCCTAGTATCTTAACATATGAACCAACTTACCAATTGGTATACCATATACAATACCTTGATAATACCCTTACCTTCCCTTACCCATTGATATACCCAATACTCAAGGTACTACCCAATACTATCTCTAATACCTTAATACCAACTAGAATACCCTCACACAAACCCCAATACTTACCCTACTCCTGGCACTTGATATCTTGATACAAAGATATCATTACTATACATTGGTACCTTTCATATCCTATCCACACATAATACTAACCAAAATCTCACTCAAACACTCACTCAAAACTGGACACAACAATCACACACTTACCTACACTTGGACTGCAGCCATATACCTCCACACTAAGTACACTGGGCTGCATAGATGCACCTAAGCTACAAGCCTACCTGCAGCACAATGTTGCTACCATATGCAGAAGATTATCCCCCCCCCAACTGTGATGTAGCATGCAGCAATGTACAGCTATTTTTAAGCATTGTCTGATGCTGCAGGATGCTTGCAAGCATGGCATGTACTGCTTCAACCTCCAACTGCTACTGCTATTGTTGTGCAATAGCAAATGCAGTTGCTGCCGTGCTACTTACTGCTACTATATGGCCTGGCAGTAATTGTTGTTGTTGTGTTGTTCCATATCTCCCCCTCTACCTCCCTAACACACACACAAATACTTACACTCTCATGCACTAATACACTCACAAACAACTAAGTGCACTCTAATGCACACACATACACACACAATCACATCAACAACACCTATGGCATACTCAAAGCAAGATACCAACCTAATACCAAGTGATGTATGAGAACTCTCTATCACATTCTACCATGATACACAACCTTATTCCATGATGCCATGTACCATCCTTCCTCATGAAACACCAATACACATTGATACCAAAAGAACAATTACCAATACTAATTGAAACACCAATATATATATATATATATATATATATATATATATATATATATATATATATATATATATATATATATATATATATAATTTATGTGAACCTATAGAATAATAGATCTAATACAGTATAAAGAGAATTGACACAATGAGCCACCAAAATACACAAACTACCAAATCTAGCCATACATATCATGACACAACCACTAAGTATCCAATTATGGACACTAGGACACAAGCACAAACCAAACTGGATACAACATTCCCTTTGGGAACAACACACAAATACTTGGCGAACATAAATTTGTAATTCCACCAAATTGACTATAAAACACATGGATATACTAGGAAAAATGCTCCATACCATCTAATTCACCACATATATGGTTGGATATAACTATTAGTGGGTTCCTATGGGTTTAATTTAGGTTTCTAACATATAAATTGGGGGAGAAAGGAAATTTACCGATTGGGAGTTGTATCTCAATGAATCTCCACTAAATTAGACACAATGAGGATGAGTTTGACACAATCCTCCTAGCTTGGCCCCTCTCTAATGCTCCTCATTGTGATCCAAAGCTCTAAGCTTCCATAGAAAAGGGGATTGAGTTGAAATTGAGTAGTTGGAAGTAAAAATTGGTTAGAATTGAGGGTGGCTTGATGGAGAAGAAGCTTGGGGAAGAAGAAGAGCTATTTGGTAGAAAAAAAATAGAGAAATAAAGGGGTCGGCCACTCCTTGCGCGTTTTGGGGTGTAGGGAATTACAAGTGTCCATCCTTCTTCCTAATTTGAATTCTAGATCTAGTATGAATGAATTATTTGGTTATAGAGGGAATCTAATTGGTTATGGATGGTATTTAACTAACTAAATAAAATATTCTATCCATGACAAATGAATACTAATTAATTATAAACTAACTACTAATTTAATATAACCATATGAATAACAACCACAAGTAAATTTACAAAAATATTCCTAATCCTAATTTTAGGTGGTTACAAATCTACCCCCTTAAAATAATTTTGTCCTCGAAATTAAAAGACAAAACAAGCCCAAAAAGAAAGAAAGATATGTCATGGCTCGAAAAGATAAGGGTATCGCTTGCGCATCTCATCTTTCCTCTCCCACGTAGATTCACCAGGAGAGTGATGCCTCTACGCGACAAGAACCAAGGGAATCGTCTGGTTACGCAGCACCTTCTCCCTGTGATCCAGAATCTCCACAGGCTTCTCCAGATAGCCGAGACTAGATCCCACCTCAATCTTCGAGTGGTCCAATACATGGCAAGGGTTTGCCACGTATCGTCTTAGCTGGGACACATGGAACATATTATGCACTCACTCCAATGTATGCGGTAAGTCTAGTCGGTAGGCTACTGCACCAACCTTCTCAAGAATCCTGAAAGGTCCGTTGAACCTTAGATTAAGCTACCCGCCTCCATCGAAATAAATTATGCCCTGTATCAGAGAAATCCTTAGTAATACTAAATCGCCAACCTAAAATCAAAATAGAACCTTAGCACACTATCTATCAGTACAAACAATAATAAAACGCAAGAAAAATATATACCTCAAACTCTAGCGGTCTTCGGCGGCTATCGGCCCCATGCCTCTATTTGTTATGTACCACACGAAGCCTCTCTCTGATCTGCTTCACCTTCTCCACAGCATTTACTACCATCTCTTGTCCCAATAAAGCTCTCACATCCACGTCGTCCCAAGATAATGGAGTATGACATCTCCGACCATAAAGAGCCTTAAAAGGTGTCATCTATATACTGGCCTAGTAGTTGTTATTGTATGCAAACTCTACCAAATAGTGATAATCCTTCCACGAGCCACCAAAATCTAATACACAGGTATGGAGCATATCCTCGATCGTCTGAATAGTCCTCTCTAACTGTCCATCCGTTTGAGGGTGGTAAGCGATACTAAACTTGGGTTGGGTACCCAAGTTAGCCTACAAACTCCTCCAAAAATGGATATAAATCTGTTATACTAATCTGATAATACACTCACTGGAACCCCGTGCAACCTAAAAATTTGCTTTATATACAACTCAGTAAGCTTTTTCGTAGACAACCCCACTTTGAATAGCAAAAAGTGGCCCAATTTGGTCCACTATCAACGATAACCCAAATCGCGTATTTCCCTCCTAGAGAACGTGAAAATCCGGAAACAAAATCCATAGTGATATGTTTCTATTTTTACTCCGGAATTAGTAATGGCTAAAGCAATCCTCCTGGTCTCTATCTCTCTGCCTTGACCTGCTGACACACCAAGCATCTAAAAACAAAATGTGCCACCTCTCGCTTTATGCCATACCACCACACATGCTCTCTAAGATCCTTATACATCTTGTTAGCTCCAGGATCTATAGAATACTGAGAACGATGAGTTTCCTGTATAATCTTCTTATGTAGATCACCACTCGGTAAACACAACCTAGCTATGTGCCTCAATGAACCATCCTCTACAATGGAGAAATCATCTAGCAATCCGGCATGCACCTAAGCTCTGATACTCCTCAGACTTACATACTGATATTGTGTCTCCTTGATCTTGTCCATCAATCCAGACTGAACCTACAAGCCCATCATCTATATCTCAACCACAGAAACTATAACCTCAATGTCCAAACTCTCCAAGTCTGCCAATAAGTGTCGGTCCAACGTCAGATACATAGCTACTAGATACCTGCTCAACGCATCAGCAACTACGTTGGCCTTCCCTGGATGATATTGTAAGGAAATATCAAAGTCCTTCATCAGCTTCAGCCATCTATGATGCCTCATATTCAACTCCTTCTATGTGAAAATGTACTTCAAGCTATTATGGTCAGTGAATATCTCCACACGCTCTCCGTACAAATAATATTTTTACAACTTCACGGTAAAGATAATTGTTGTTGACTCTAAATCATGGGTGGAATAATTCTTGTTATGTGGCCATAACTGCCTGGAATCATACGTCACCACCTTCTTGTTCTGCTCTAGAACATATCCCAAATCCTTTCCTGAAGCATCACCGTAAATAGCAAAACTACCTGATCCTGATGTCAACGTCAAGACGGGAGCTGTAGTCAGCCTCTTCCTCAGCTCATCAAATACAGCCTGGCATTCTTCAGTCCACACAAACTCCATATCCTTCCTGGTGAGTTGGGTCATCGGCTCTGTAATCTGGGAAATTTCTTTACAAACTTTTTGTAATTCTTGCCAATCCCAAGAAACTTCGGATCTCTGCAACTGACCTCAGAGTAGCCCAACACTCTATCATTGCAATCTTCTTCGGATCCACTAATATACCATCTCCGGTCAAAAACATGCCTATAAAACTCCATATTGTCTAAGAAAAACTTGTATTTCGAGAGTTTTCCATAGAGGTTCTCCTTCTTTAGAGTCTCTAACATAATCCTCATATGCTCATCATGCTCCTCTGACGTCTTCGAATAGATGAGAATATCATCAATGAATACCACCACAAACTGTCAAGGTACTGGTGGAACACCTTATTCATCAAGTTCATGAATACCACCAGGATATTAATTAAACCAAATGATATTACCATGAACTCTTACTGGCCATAACGATTCCGGAATGCAGTCTTCAGAATGTCCCCTTCTTCACATTTACTTGATGGTAGCCAGACCTCAAATCTATCTTCAAAAATACCTTTGCACCATCAACTGATTAAAAAGATCATCAATCATCGACAACGGGTATTTGTTCTTAATTGTAAGATTATTCAAAGCCCTGTAGTCGATGCCCATCCACACTGTCCCATCCTTCTTCGGTACAAACAATATCAGAGCTCCCCAAGGCGATGAACTTAATCTAATGAACCACTTATCCTCCAACTCATCTACCTACTTCTTCAGCTCTGCCAACTCACTATTATTGATTATGTAGACATTCTATGACATTGGCTTTACTCCTGGCACTAAGTCGATAATGAATTCAATATCTCTATCTGGCGATAATCCTGACAACTCCTCCGAAAACACATCTAGAAACTCTACAATAAGAGGATGAGGCAATTTCTTCTTGTGTACCATGGCTCAAGAAATAATCCCCTTACCATGATCCGTCGCTCCCTTAACAAACTCAAACTCCAGCTCCCCTGAAGGACGAAATAATACCAGAACTTCGCAGCAATCTATGCTAGCAAATTGCAAACTCAACCAATCCATCGCGAGGACAATGTCGAAACTTGAAAGTGGCATTATGAGTAAGCAAGGACTCAAATCTCAGTCTCCCAAGGTAACTCTACGCCCTTGCAAATATCAGACACAAACTCTATCCTAGTCAGTGATGCTTGTAACTCCTACCTCAAGAATGTGGGGATAGGCCTGTCATATTCGATCGAGTGCGACGAAGTAGTAGATAACGGCATTACAAGCCACCGATGTTCATGCCATATGAAGTTCTGACATCTCTAAGTCAACACATTTATCATTTTAAATCATAGACCTTTAAAATCTCGACAAAAGATGCCATGTGAGGAATGCTCTTCATTGGCGCCCTCCGAGGACCTGAGTTCGAATGGTTCCGCAATCTTCCTATGGGTTCCATAAAATCTTGGAATGACTTAGAAACAACGTTTATGTCTCTCTTCTATGAAGAAGGGATCAACTTCAGCATGTCCTCCCTGACCAACACTTAGCAGAAGGAAGGAGAATTGACGAAAGACTTCATTGAGCGCTTTCGAAGGTTGGCTCTAAATTGTACGCAGGGTATTCTAGTTTCCATGCTCTTGGACATGTACAAAAATAATTTATGCCATTAATCAAGTTCTTTCTCGGAGTTATCCCCTTGAAAACTTGGACAGCCTTGATTGATGGTGCTAAAATGGCCGAAGAGCACATAGCTAATTTCGACCAGTTAGATTTTTAGAAGGTCAATCCCGACAAAAGCAGACGATTCCATCAAAATAAAAATAGAGGCAAGGATTCCATGGTAGAGGACCTCTCTGCAAATGATCAATCAAGACAGCAACAACTGTGGTTCCTGAAAATACCACGCAGTTATATATTCGATGAGGACTATACGATGTCAATCTTCCAAGTCCTACTAAAGGGGAATAAAATACAGTACTCAGAGGCTAGGCGACCTAGCAAGATATGACGTACTAATAATCCTAAGTATTGTGAATACCACTGATACATAGGTCATCCAATAACGTATTATTATGTACTCAAGGACAAGATTCAACATATAGTCGATTCCAAGGTCCTCATACTGCACAATGAGCTGAAGAAGGTCATCGCCAACATAGTGTCAGTCCAGTTTGGTGAATTCTCTCTACTAAAATACAAAATAGCGTGGTTCCTATCCCTTTGACGAAAATGAATCACGTCAACCTGCCTCCCCAGCAGGAAGGTTGTAATTTGGTGCCCCTTATGTTGGAAAAAGAAGAGATAATATAGGTACACCCAAACCTTCTCAAAGATGAGAAGTGGACTTCATCCCCAGAAGAGTTCAGTCCCTGTAATGCCATCGTTCTAGATCAAGAAGACCCTCTCATTACTGATACCATGTCAAACTCGGAGAAAAATGTTCGCACAACCAATGCAAATTTTGCCCAAACAAGAACCACAAGGACATGCAAGCAATATACGAAAATATATGACCAAACCCCTGTAAACCTACCATCCGCTACAACAATAAGTCCAACAGAAGACTTATCAAAAGTCCATAGTGGCAGAAAAAGCCAAACAGACGAGGTTTAATAAAGCCCTGCCAAAAGAACGCATCTCCAAGTCTCGCGAAACTATATACGTTTGATATCTTGACTCAGCTCGCCAAAATCTCGACATAAATTTTTGTACATGAGCTCTTGCGACTATCAAAAGAATCTAGAAAGGGGCTCCGAGAAGCACTTTTGGTTTCCCATATGCTAAAAAATGAGAGATAATGTGGGTACACCCAGACCTCCTCGAAGATAAGAAGTGGAATTCATCTCTAGAAGAGTTCAGCCCCTGCAATGCTATCGTTCTGGATCAAGAAGATCCTCTCATTGTTGATACCATGTCAAACTCGGAGGAAGATGCTTGCACAACCAATACGAACAGGCAGGCAATATACAAAAATATATGACCGAACTCCTAGTGTAAACCTACCATCCGCTATAACATCAAGTCCACTAGAAGACTTATCAAATTTTCCAACCGCAAAAAAAGCCAAACAAACGAGGTTTGATAAAGCCCTACCAAAGGAACGTATCTCCAAGTCTCGCAAAACTATATACGTTTGATATCTTGACTCTGCTAGCAAATATCCTGGCCCAACTTTATGTAAACAAGGTCTTGTATCTATCCAAAGAAACCATAGAGGCACTCCGAGAAGCAAGAGGCTAAAAAATCTGGTAATTAGGCTATGGCTTTTACAGGCGAAATCCTACCTGACAAAAATTATGCCTAGTCCAAAAGCCAACAACAACTGCCTATACTACTATAATGCGACCCATCAGTACCCAATATTATCTTATCGCCGGAAGACATGGTGCTGAAGCACAACCAGCATGATCGACCTATACACTATACTGGGTATATCGACTCAGTTAAAATAGAGCTGACACACATCAATCAAGGGTTATTTCTAAGCGTCATCCCTAGAAGTCTGCTGCAAACCTTGGATATACCAATGCATCGACTGTCAACTACAAACACTACTCTTCTCAGCTTTAATGTCGATCATAGTAATCCCTTTTGGAAGATTTGCTTGAAGTGTCGCATCGGGGATAACCAAATAGAAGTAAAGTACTATGTCATCAATGTGGAGATATCCTACAATATGCTACTGGAATGATCTTGGATACACAAGAAACTCATTATATAATTAATGCTCCATAAATGTATGAAGTACGTGAATGCGAAAGGAAAAGTCATGACTCAGTTTGCTGATATCAATTCCTTCAAGGGCTTGGAGGCATACTTCTCAGACGCCTTCCTCTACAAATCGATGTCGTCTAACAAAAGAGATAGTAATGAGGATAATAATGAATTCGAAGCTAACATAGTTGACGAAGAACCAACGGTGCTCTATGTCCGCAAAGAAGTAGAACCCTTCATCATCGACTTGAGTACCTTGGAAGCTCATAAAAGCCTGGTTACAGAGGAGTTTCCATTCATTATCGATCTCAGCACTTTAGACAGGCTAGAATCTCCTCTCATCGTTAATCTCGACGCTCTGGGCAGCCCAAAAGGCTCGGGCTCGAATGAACCTCTTGTCGTTAACTTAGACGACCAAGCCCCATACCAAAGGTCAAACAACAACGAGCCATTCATCATCGACCTCTCTACCTTCACTAATGATGTGCGGTCTCTCATCTATGAGGAGAAGAATCCTAGTCACCTTGTGTCTCTAGATACTACCGAAAGATCCATCCATTGGATAATGTCGGTCATGTACATAGAAGCTCCCTAATTGAAGCTCATGCCTTTAGATTTTCACACGAATGATTCTTCTAGCCTTGAATAAGATACAGTCTTTCCGGTACACCCCCTATCATAAGACCAGTACACAATAGTCTTCAACAAAGGAATATTCTACCCGCTGAATTCTAGGGAGAATTCTTAAGAAGAAGATGAGGAACGCAACCCCTACTAAATTTAACTAAACTGGGTACGATCTCCAAAAAGGATATAGATTGAACCATGGTAAAGGATGTTGACTTTCGTTTCGAGCCTTCATCCCTAAAGGCAAGCCTGGCGACTATTATCATAAGACTTAGTTTGGATTAGGCTACGTTACCCCCCCCCCCCCCCCCAAGTTCTTCATCCAACACTCTTTTAGATTCTATAGAAGAGTCTGCTTCCTATGATCTCTCAGTATAGGATTCTGACGCCAGCATAGGAGCTATATTTATGATGTTCCTGACCACAAATATGATGCTCTATGAGGTAAAGACTCTTTATATACCCTCGGTTAATAGCGAAGGGCATCCTAAGCCAACACAAAACCAAACAAATGTGAACGTCAGGGTCTGATAGCTCAGAGCCAAAGAGAGTCAGGGGGCCTTCTTTTGATGATCCCACTTCACCTTCAGGAGCAGGCGATGAACCAGACTGGTACTGGTTCAAAGTCTTGGTCAGAGTGAGCGCCCTATATCCCTCTCCGCATCTCCACCTCCTCTTTCCTTCACTAAGAAGGCACGAAGCGTGGAAAGGCAGGAAGGAGGAGGGAGGCTAAAGGAACTTTGATCATCCGGAGCAATCATGTCCCAACTGAGCCATTGTCTGGATTCTAAGGCCAGTAAAGTGATAATAAAGAAGTACTATGCATTCCCACCTGGGTCACAGTACTTCCACCCCTGATCAAACTTCTCACCTCTCCGCTTGTGTCTATTCTAATCCCCAGAGAATTAATAGACTTCCCAAAAAAAATTCTTTTTTTTCGCTTCTTTGTTTTTCGTTCACATATAAATTAATCCTCAGAGGATTAGTATACTTCCAATAAAATCCCACTTTCATATTTTTTTATTTTTATGTCTATTCTAATCCGCAAAGCGTTAAAAGGCTTTCCACATATTCCACCTTCTACGTTTTTCATTCATGTCATGTTCCAGTCATATCCATTTTAATCCCTAGAGGATTAATAGACTTCCTAATAAATGGTCTGTATCTATGCTTTTCGCACCTAATAAGTTATGCGCCTCCAGAGGCCCCTCTCATGAGTAATGAATTCTTTCATAGATTAGTAGTCCTTCCTTCACCTTCTTAGGCTGTCCACGCTCCTGCGATATATTAATATCTATTTGCTTTCCTCAAAGAATAGTGCTCCACATTCTATATTGGTTTTCTTCTACATACTCACATCCACCAACGGATGATTTGACTACATGTCTAGAAGTTTTCTCCTAAAATGGTCATATCTTATACTCTCTTGAGGTTTATTACCATCAATCAACATAGCTCAAAGCTAGCGACCATTGCGACACAACTACCATAGTAAGTTCAATTACTACGGTTTACCGATTTGGGTAGCCCATACCCTTAGTGATTGTCCTCCCCTCCCTATGAAACTATGTGTTGAGTACCTGTCAAATGACACAATATTTAACTATGGCTAAAAATAGGAAGCATATATAATGAATAGAAAAAAATATAATGAACATGTAAAATATTATAAACAATATGACAAGGTATACTTGCTTGGAGTCGGTCCAAGCATACTAAGTTTGAAATTACCGAGTCCAAGTTTAATCTGAAGGCCTATTCAACAGTATGTATATAAACATATAGGTTAGTATCTACCAATAAAATAAATTGTATACAAGTTTATACATATACTTTTGTTAACTTAGTTTTATTTGTATTTAAGTATATATCATTACTTAACTTTACTAGCTATAATATATGTTATATCTGTAAAAATAGCTTATATATGTATATAAATAATCATTATTACTGTAAATTGGTTTATCTTGGAAATTATAAATTACATACTAAACTACGATATAGCTGCTTGTAAATTTACTAAGAATGAGGTATCTATATGAAAAACTTACCTAAAAGATTTTTCCATGCAGACGTCTGATCTCTAGTTCTCCTTCTCACAAAATCACAACAATGACAAAAATATTTTAGAGAAGGAGTTTTTGTCTCTTCTTGTGAGCTTCTTGTGAACAATGACCTATATTGTAAGGGTGCAAGTATTTAGAAGACAAACTCGAATGATCGTTGTTAGGCATTCAACTAACTGTAGTCGAAGAGATATAGATGAGAGGTTTAGTTGGCGAACAGTTATAAAGGCTGACAGAAGGAATTCAATGTGCGATACTCATCTGCACTGGCTTCTAGGCAGAGAACTAGGCCTGAAACGAAGGATCAATGGGGGTCATAAGGCTGACCGCTCTACTGCAGGTAGAAGGTAGGGTGTGGCAATAGTCACGATGGTCAACGTTGCGTCAAGCATGTCAGGTGAGGTCACATTATCACAAGGGTCGGCTTCAAGTTTGCGATAAGGTCATTGAAGCATCTCTGGCTAGTGGCTTGTAAGCTCCAAATAGTAAGTTTCATAGAGACAAGTCAATAACTGGTATCGACGACATGGGCATGAGGACGGTTATCAAGGTAGTATAGGATGCGCGGGATAGAGGTGGTTGGGTCCGGACTGGCCGGCACGGGAAGCACCACCCCGCTGGAGTTGGTGAGCAGCTAGGCCGACGCTCAGTTGGCCGAACGAGGCTTGAATTGCACGACGATACCGATGAAGGATGGCAGTGTATATAGGGAGATGGCAAAATTGTTGGAACGGAGTGGTGAACGAGGGCTGCATCCTGGATTATCTTCGGAGTACGACACGATGGCGCTGGTTCGACAATGGATCAACGAAGGAAGATACAACTTTGGCATGCGTGGTGCAACGGGAGGCTGATAGCATACGCGGGAAGGAGCATCTGGACAAGGTCAAGAAAAGGGGGACGGTGCCATGCCAAGGTTGGGTGGTCGTAGATCAGGGAGGTCGCAGGCTCTTGGCGAGTCGACATGATTCTACGGTGCTTGGTCCCGTCGGAGTACATGAGGGGTAGTGGTCTATGCACCCCGGAGAACCCAAGGGTCAGCACGCGTATATCGAGGGAACGACACATCGTAGGGCTAGATGATGGGTCTGTTAAGCGGTCGACAGAGACATGGTTTCTGTGGTGACCAAGGGTTTTGCATGGATAATAGCTTGAAAGAAGGTGATAGGCTATAGGTGGATTTGATGGGTTAAAAGTATGCATGTGTGATTTCCAGTTTATATATAGGCATGTGTATATAGGGAGAAGAGGGTCCATGGAAAGTTGTGAGCATATGAAAAGGTTGGCATCTCCATATGTGAAGGATTAGGAAATTATTATATGAGTGGTAATTTAATATAAAATCAGTTTCCTTATTGATAGGGTCAATTGGTCAGTGAACAATGGTAGGATCGGCCCAATTATAGGCATAATATTTTGAGCTTATTAAGTAGAAGAATTTTGAAGAATTTAAATTATATACATCCTTATATACTATATATTTATAAGTTTAGCTTCATCTTTCACGTCTAGTTTGGATACATGATGAATTTACGGGTGAAGATTTAGTATCATCATATTTAAATATTATCTTATTTAAGTACTAACTATTTATTTTGTTTTATTAAAAGGAGTATAATATATATTCTTCTAGTTGCCAATCTAGTAACTTAGGATTTATTTAAATATTTTCCTTTATTAGTAACACTACTACTTATTATTATTATTTATTATTACTATTATTATTGACCATAAAAATAAGGCTATATTCCTATACGAAGATTTATTTATCCTATGATATTATATTTATTTGACTTATAAATATTTACTAATAACCATGGATTTATTTCATCATGAAGATTAATGTGTTCATTCAATTTCTTATGTATTTATTCCATAAGTATTATTAATAGAATAAAATTATTTAATATAATTTGTTTATCATCCTATTTGTTTAATTAGATAACTATACCCAAAAATATTTTATTTAGTAACTAATTAATTAATTTAACTATCTATGATAAATTCTAAATTAAACCTAATATCAAAATTTAGAAAAATAACTAGAAATTTGGGGAAGGGGTTTACATCATATCTCCCTTTGATAAACAATTTTTGCTTTGCTTTAAAATTTTGTCATAAATTGATGGAACACGGATCCCCAGGACCACGGATTGGTGTGCATACTGATCGATAAAAGATGAACAGGTTTATGACGCGATCTAACCCTTCAATAGAAAAAACTAGAGTTCACAAATTATACCAGAAATGATGAGACGAAGATGACGGTATCCTGCAACCTCGATCAATCAATGACCCCAAGTTCTTCTACATATATCCCTTCCTCGGGTTGGACGTCGTATAGACGACGATCTTCCAATATTTTCTTCTCTCCTTGGCTGACCTCTTTTTCTCTCCTTATATAAAAAATAAATTTAGAGAAAGCTGCTCTTATTTGATCCTCTTTGACGGCCAGAGAATAGAGGATATAGGCTACGATAGGGAACGTGAGAAGAAATTAAGATTAGGTCTCCTAACAGATATGAGTATCCCGTGTTCAACCCGAACACATGACCCATGCCTATTAACAATAGCTCGGTCCACTAAAGAGCTATTGTTGTACTACCTTCCTAATCCTAAATTGTATGGGCTCCTTCTTATTATATGCATGTTCGTCTTCCCATGTTAAGATATCAAATGTTCGTCGATCAAATTAAGTTACTGACGACTATATTGATCGATATTTTTTATCCTTAAGTAGTACCACTCTACTTTATTTGTCATGTCAGATATAATCCACTTGCAGGATTTACATGACAATCCTTATTAGCACCTTAAGGGGACATCATCAAACCGACGTATTGGGACATGAATTTATTTTATAATCAATAGCCCAGCATACACACAATGCTATTATCCAATTCATTGAGATTGTTGATCCATAATAAAACTCACACTTTTATGAGTCAAAGTAATGAACACTGTATATACATGTCTGTTATTATATCCAGATTAAGCCACAACATTCATAATAATAGAGGGGTTTGATCTCTTTTGTAGTCAGTACAAAAAGAATAACCTCAAGTGCTCATGTTTAATACATACAAAGTATACTAGTATAAACCTATAATCAAGATAGACTAATACCAAATTACACTATAAACTTACCAATGATTTATCCAAATCCATCTAGGTTGTCAATAATTTAAATATTTCGCAGGAAACTGATAATAAGATCTTCGGTGTGACACCACACACCATATTATCTATAATATAAAATATCAGACACTTGCATTAACATTATAACAATTATAATATACAAACATTTGCCTATATGATTGTTATTCAAAAATAAAAAAATATAGTTAATACGAAAGTGATGCTTTTAGTATATAACCCTAACATAAATTACCTTAAAATGTTAGGATCCTATATCTAAAATTTTAAAATTTTAGGAGTTTTATTTCAAATTGTTATGATTTTAGCTACATGACTGGTCCATAATCAATTTTTTTTTTAAATTAAAGAACTATAAACCCTAACAAACTAATTTGAAATTCTAATTTACGAATATTTTTTAGGAATTATATCATGTAGGCTTGATAATCACAAAAATCTAGAGTTTTTAGTGTTAGTTTGGTAGGTATAGAAATTTCTTGAAATTGTATAATTAATTAAGTGACGATAAGGTCATTTTTGACCAAAATTGCCATAACTTGAGCTTGAGCTTGAGCTTGAGCAAATGAATTCGAAATGCTATTTGGAAGACACAAGCACGTCTGCATTATTAAAACATGCAAGATTAGAATTTTTAAGTTTTAAAGACATAAATTTTGGACCAAATTTTAGGGAACCGAATCGCATGCGTAAGATTTGAACCCTAAGAACTGGTATCTAGGTCTTTAGATAAGTAGTTGATTGTGTTCTTATAATTCTTTTTCTATGTTTTCTTTGGATAATATCGAGATTATCATATGGGTACCATCCAACTACCAGAACGAATTCGTATGAAGGTTAACGACAAGTACTACTACTAATATTTTTGTTATTGTTTTTATATTACTCATGTAACATGATTTAGTTAGAAATATTGTACATAATATTTTATCTTCATTATTGTATACTCTTTTGATCTTGCGTGTGCATTGTATTATAGTTTTATTCTCTTAATATGATTGTTAATATCAGTTCAATTCTAGTATTGTACATATCTAGTATAGTGAGTGTCGGGAGGGGGAAACACCTTAGATTCATTTTGAAGGTAGGAGTTTGTTATACGAAATGCTACTAAGGTATTTTATAAGGAGATGGTCTTAAGAACTGGACTGTCATGCTTGTCCATATTTTTTGGGGCCATCACTCACTGATTGAGTTGATATAGGAACGTGAGGATGAGATCAGAGCCATATACCAGTTTATGTTCAACTTTAGAAGTATATTTGTCACTACCACTTTCTGAAAACAGGGGTATTTTTGACTTTTTATAATTATCAGTATTGTGGTATTTATATTAAATGATTTCTCAATATTGTATTTAAATTAAATAATTGCATGAGGTGTGTATTTAAATATATTATATTATATACTGTGTTCTTAATGTCTGAGCTGGTAGACTTGACCTAGAGGCCACTAGACGAACACCTGATCGAATAATGGGGATTATGTATTTAATTGTTTTATTTTAGAATTAATTTATTGGAGGTTGTATTTGATTACCGTAATTTATTTAATTGTTGCGCGCTGCCGTTGCTTCGATATTTAGAGCGCTACCCTGACTTTTGCCTTCCAACAATTTCACAACCTTGCCTTAGACGTGCCTGCCTTCAATTCTGATATTTTTATAACTCATAATTATGATCTTTGTACCTTCATTTTAGCCGCACAAAAATTATCGCGGACGTTTATTTAATTTCTGGATAAATTCCTGTTTTGTATCGTTGTGCATTCCAATCGAAATTGGAGGCAATCTTGACCTATTTTTCGTACGACCCAAATTAGGATAATATTCTGTTCTGAGTCTTCTCTATTAATGCTATTGATAACCCGACATGATTTTGGCTCCATGTACTCCTAATTAATTTTAGAACACAGCTTGCATTTATTTCTAATTAATTTGAGGATACCATTTTAATCAATTCCGAAAATACTAATTTAATTCCAGTGCCCTGCTATTTAAGCCCGTGCGACACACACAATGCCCCCTCACTCTGCAAAATATCGAACACCGAATCGCCCACACAATTTTCATTATTTTATGCATCTACGCAAATACCCAAATTTATGGGGGCTAATTTGTAAATTTACATTTGGTGTAAACACCCCATTGGTTCAACCAAATGGAGAAGCCCAATATTGACTAGTCAACACCCCATCCTCACATGTACTTCATGACAAATTAGGACCACCCATTTAAAATGGGTGCATCCTCACCCTTGATTTCCCACATACACTCTCCCTATTTAATGTCCTATCATCTAGCCATAATCCCCAAAAATCTAGGGAATCCCCCACTCCTCACAAACCGTAACCTCCACATCCTCATTCTTTCTTCTTTTTCATTTTCTTTCTTCTTCTCTTCTTCTTCTTCTTCCTTCCTTCTCTTCTTCTCCTTTTAATTTTTAAACAGGAAGAGGGGGGGAAACCTTCACTCCCCCACTGATCATTAAACCTCCGGCCGCCGGCCACCTGGCCGAGCCGACCCCGTTCTCCATCAATAGTCAACTACTCCTCCACTCCTCCCCAAGTCTGGCCCCGTCTCCGACGCGGCCCGGCCAAGCTCCGGGCAGCCGCCGAGCACCGGATGAGACGCTCCTCCTCCACTCCTCCGCGAGCCACCTCCGGCCCGAGCCCCCACGCGACCGGAGCAGCAGCAACAGCTCAACTGCACCCCTCCGGCCCGCTGTAACTGCTCCGACGAACCCGCTCCAGCACACTCCGGCGGCCCCCTACCCGAAGTCTCCTTCCCCGGCCAGCCCCGGACTGCAAACTCCGACTCCCCGCTGCTCCTCCCTGCGTACTCCTCATTCCACCACCTCTGTGTCACCCTCCGGCGGACAACCGAGCCACCCGTTCAGCCTCTCCTCCGCCTCCCTCATCTTCGTTCATCCCCCGGAGCTAGCCTCGTCGACTCCACGACTTCTCCCCGGCCTTCCTCCTAGCTCCTCCACCTCCACCAACATCCCGAGCTCATCCCCCGCTACCGACTCCTCCTCCGGGGAGCCCACTCCCCGCTGCTAGCCGACCCCCAACCCCTGTGAGAGCTTCTCCTCTCTTTTCCCTCTTCCTTCTTCCTATGTATATATATATGTATATATATACATACGTATATACATATATGTAAGTATTTAATATATGTATATGTATATTATTTATTTAATTAGTATTTAAACATGTATAAGTATAGTATATATATACTTAGTATATGTATGTATTAATGTATATGAATATTGTGTATGTATATATAAATTTAATTGGCATATGTATATATATATATAAATACGTACTTTAGTATGTATTATTGATATGTATATATATATATATATATATATATATATATATATATATATATATATATATATATATATATATATATATATATATATATATATATATATATATATATGTGTGTGTTTTATATATACTTAATATATTTTCAATATATATATTTGTTTGGCATACATATGATATATATATATATATATATATATATATATATATATATATATATATATATATATATATATATATATATATATATATTATTGTTAAATTGGTATATATGTATATCTGTATTTTGTATATGTAGGTAATTATTAATTTGGTATATATAAATAAATATGCATATTTATTTTGATATATGTACGTAATTTGGTATGTATATATATATATACTTGTTTTGGTATTTTGGTATATATATATATACTTGTATACATATATGGTATAAGTATATTTTATTAGTGTATATATATGTATAAGAAATAACACATGTATATTTTGTCACTAATATATATATAGTACATAAATCTATTTAATGTATATACACTTATATATATATTTTGTATATATTATGGTATAACTCATATATGTATTAATTTAATTATTGGTAATATATATATTTATAAATATCTCTTCTAGGTAACCCGAGTGTAAATACGGATACCCTGTATTTACACATGACCTTGTGACCCTGTGAACTATTAGCAGTCTGCCACGCGTACACTGACGTACTGGCAAGCCCCGTACCATTTTGATCGTCTGTCTTGCCCAGCAACCGCAGACGCGACGCCCGTGCAACTTGACGCACACTGACCCTAGATTGACCAGTGCCATATCTGGCAGAGCCCCTGACTTCATGTATTGTGTTGTGCTAGTATAGCATCTGATACAAACGTTGTATTGTTTATTATATGTTATAGGACTGTTGGATCCTCCAGACGATACTCTGGGACAGGACATTGGTTTTACCAGCTAAGGACCAAGGCGAGTACATTCTCTGATTAGTTCTAATTTATGATATCTTCTATGTTCATTGTATCTAGTATAAATATCCATATTTCGACACGCTGGTTACACGGATTGGTGTATACGAATCTCGTCATGAGATATTATTCCTTGTTCATGGTGTAGCTTGTACAAGTCTTGTTTTATTGATATCTTGTACATGTACAGACACTAATTTCCGGGAAGATTTGCTACCTCCCTAGGGAATCCCGTGCCATAGCATACCATGGTTGGATCTACTATACCAGTCGGGGGTGGGGAGTATTTTAGTATAGATATGTGATCATACCCAACTCTACATGCATCATAGCTCACCCCACATCTCACGTCGGGTGCGGCCTGACCATTTACATGCTTCATAGCTGTTACGTGTGATTAGCCTGACCTCTACATGCATCATAGCTAACCAACGGTTAGCCTGACCTTACATGAATCATAGCTAATCACATGTAGCCAGCCTGATTAAGTTCCCAAGCCGATCACATGTTAAAGCTAATACTCACACACTTAGTCTTAGTATTCTTGCTCATTGACATATTATTTCTTTTCCTGCTTTTACTTACAGTCTTTCCAGTATTTTTTTATTGTACATTTCTCGTACATATACATGCATCTTGTATATTTCCATCTATATGCTGCTACATAGTTTATATCATTAATACAGAACTACTATTTAGAGATGTACTTTGCTTCTTCCTGACTGGAAAATATTTTTCAGACTGTGACCTTAGTGGACTTGTTTCTGACACGCTTGGGGATTGGATGTTACTGATTGCAGGTATGGCTATTTTGTCGTTAGACTTGTCTTGTATTTCTTTGCTTGCCTTGATATCTCATCGTGCTTTAGTTTATGTGATTGAGTATTTCTAGCATTATTTTATGATATCCACGTCTCCTTATGGAGTTGGGTATTCATGTGAGTTTGATTAGATAGTTACATGACCTAGACAGCGTTCTACCACCGATGCTGCGGCGTAGGCTGGACGTACCCACGCTCTCGTGCCCCTATATCGGGTGCGGGTCGTGACACATTTTTAGTGGTGGCCCATGCAGGTCAGACTTCGTAAGTTGTGCGATATCGTGGTAGTACGACGTCATAGTTGTACTACTATGTACCTGCTATAGAATATAGGACATAGGATACTAGGATGAGAGAAGATACTCAATCATAAATTCTTGAGAGATTCCTGGGACGACCCCTTGAGAATCTTATTATAATTTCTAATTTTAAATCCTTCGCCTTGTTTTCGTCCGTCCTCACTCGTTGATATTGAGTTTGATTCCTGTTGATCAATTATTAAATTAGGATTTTGGTTTCATTTTAGAGTTGATTTTATGCCAAAATGAATTTTATGAACTAAATTTTACGATATCATCTGATGACATATATTGATGAGAACAGTGAGAAAGGTGAAACGTCTGTTTTGGTTATGGAACCTAGAGTTTATCGCAGCCGTACCGGTTGGCGTGGCAAAGATTCTAGATGACATGACTATAGGGTTGCGTACTTTAGTTACGGAACCTGTCGTTTATCGCACCTATGCTTACTGGCATGGCGAGGATTCTCAGCGTCATGATTTCTGACCGACGTGTATGATTATCAGGTTGTGTCTTAAAATTTGTTCTTAAAGTATCATCTCAACACTTATTTATTTCTGTTATACAGGACTTTTTCCATCATTTCTTGGGTTGCTAGTAGTAGAAACACCTTCAGTCCTCAACCCAGTTCCTTTGGAGCTTATATCCTTGAGGATTCCATGATTAAGTATGATAATTAGTGACTTGTGATTATGTCTGTGTCTTGAGTATTAGTACGGACTGAGTGTTACTTATGAGTTTGTAAGTGTTTCCTAGTTGGGCATGTGAGCAGTAGGCCTTAATCTAGAATTAACCCATAGCATAGTATCTTGTAACAATGGTTCTAGGATAAGTGTCATTAGAGACTATAAGTAGAGGAGATACAGAGTATCAGTGACAGTTCCTAGAGTTAGTATCAGAGCCAACATACCCGTCCTGGATAATCATGATTATGCAATTGGATGATCTACGGGAACAATTAAGTATCCAGGAATTGTGTTAAGGATTAATGGAGCATGATGTTCAATTTGATGATTGATATCAGAAGTGTTAAAGGTAAGAAAATATATACGCATAAAGAGCTATAATGAGGTGTCATGAGTAGAGAAATATCGAAATTGGAAAGGAAAAAAATGGTAAAGCGTATCACAAATTAGTTTAACAGGATTTAAAGGATTAAAGGGAAATACCTATACAACGATCAAGATGAGGAACCATATACATGTCCATGAGAGTAAAGAAACATGAGTGTTATAGAAGGTACAACTAATCATGAGTTCTAATAAGTTTGAGAAGATGATCCAATAATGAAGCTCGCGATATCATACCAAGGGTACTAATGATTCTATAACGAGGATTAGTCGAGAATGATGATAATAACAGTAAGCACTCTGTGTGATGATAATTGGATGATATACCAGTTAATATAGATTAAAAATCATGGAAGAAAATACATGTGATGATAACTTTGATCATTGAAGAAAATAGTGCAAGTGATTCGGGCAGTACAATTTTAGTACACAGTTGTAGACAATAGATATTTTGAGTGCACCTCGAGAATTAGAGACCGTGAGCACTTATATGTATATTTGTGGATTTATAAATTAAAGAGTGGAAAGGAATTTTAATTTTGAGAATTATTGAGGAGTTGAGATTGTGTCATTAAAATTTTTGAGGATTTCAAATATTGATTCAATAAACATGGTCAAGGCTACAAAGATTTTAGAAGTGATTAAAATTTTATTTCGATGTTGAGTATCTGACTTTGAGGAGGTATATGCAATTTATTTTTGTTGATCGAGAAGTTAAACCTTGACGATTATTTTGAGGATAAATTTTATGGTAGATGAGAAATATGAATATTAATATATGAGTAGATGATATACATGTGTAAGGATATGTGGACTTGGGCATGATTGAGATGGCACTGCAGACAGACTTGGGTGTCCATCTAGAGTTGTATTAAAAAGGGCTTAGCACTTAGTATGGTGTTGCACTTGACGTGTATTTGAGTGATAAGAATAACTAGTATGAACAATTGTAGTAGGAACGGGAACTAGCAGAGAGTATGGTACTAAAGAGATAGAGGTATCAAACTTGGATGCATTATTGAATCATGGTTATATTAGAGATTATTGGCATCAGATTTAGGTGTTAATAGACAGGTGTGTGCAATATGGATATATTCATGGATCTTGTGGATTAATGACTAGTTGATATGGGTACCAGTGTACAGGAATAGAAATTAGTTAGTGAATATGCTAGAGTTAAGTGTATGTTAGAGGTAAGGGATACCGCAAGAAATATGTTAGCAGTTCTTTCTTTTCTTCCTCATGTTCTTTTTCATCTTCTGATCGATTGATTCCCTAGTATTGTAGTTCGTGTGCATGATTTTTTTGTTAGAATGTAGTTAGTAGTACACCCTGATACAGAGACTACAATACCATGACAAAAGACATCATGACCGTACATATTTCCCCTCAGGTTGCATGTTGTATGACTGTAGGTAGAATTTTCTTAAACCATGATCATTAGGGTTTTTGACCATAGCAAAGATCTATGATAAGGTTATGACTTGACAAAAAGGGGCAAGATGATTAAATTTGTGGATAAGCATTAATTTAAATAAAGAATTAAGGGGTTAATATAACAGAATTGATGGATCATTGATTTTACGAAGATCGAGGTATGATTAAAACTCGAGAATAAAACATTAACTTAAAAGGGAGAGTTAAGAAATTAACATGGCAAAATTGAGGAATTATTAATTTTAGTAAGGTTATGATATGATAGAATTGGTGATTAAAAATTTAGAAAATTTAGGAGATTGTCATTATATTTATTTGACCGCAAGTTATGAATTTTTGGACATTGCATTAGAAGGATCTCTAAGTGTCGCACTGGTGAGTATTGTGAGGAAAAAAAAGGAAAACTGAAGAATCAGATCATTGATGGATTATTGTTGAATTCAGACTTTTGGGACGATATTCAATACATTGATTGAAATTAAATTTGAGGAACAGATATCAAATTTTGAGTATTTAATTAACTTAAAATTTTGGAGGAATTGTGAGGAAAATTGACTTTGATTTTTATTTTCGAGGATATTGCAAGAATACAGTAATTTCAAAAAATTTTGAGATTGTGAAATGGCAAGGTGGATTACTACCTGATTTTGTGGTTGATGAATTAACTATTGATGAAAAATAAAATAATGAATAAACACTACTATGAGGACTTTAAATTTCGAGGACGAAATTCTTTTAAGGAGGGTAGACTTGTCACTACCACATTCTGAAAACAGGAGTATTTTCAACTTTTTATAATTATCAGTATTGTGGTATTTATATTAAATGATTTCTCAATATTGTATTTAAATTAAATAATTGCATGAGGTGTGTATTTAAATATATTATATTATATACTGTGTTCTTAATGTCTGAGCTGGTAGACTTGACCTAGAGGCTACTAGACGAACACCTGATTGAATAATGGGGATTATGTATTTAATTGTTTTATTTTAGAATTAATTTATTGGAGGTTGTATTTGATTACCGTAATTTATTTAATTGTTGCGCGCTGCCGTTGCTTCGATATTTGGAGCGCTACCCTGACTTTTGCCTTCCAATAATTTCACAACCTTGCCCTAGACGTGCCTGCCTTCCATTCTGATATTTTTGTAACTCATAATTATGATCTCTGTACCTTTATTTTAGCCGCACAAAAATCGTCGCGGACGTTTATTTAATTTCTGGATAAATTCCTGTTTTGTATCGTTGTACGTTCCAATCGAAATTGGAGGCAATCTTGACCTATTTTTCGTACGACCCAAATTAGGGTAATATTCTGTTCTGAGTCTTCTCCATTAATGCTATTGATGATCCGACCTGATTTTGGCCCCATGTACTCCTAATTAATTTTAGAACACAGCTTGCATTTATTTCTAATTAATTTGAGGATACCATTTTAACCAAATCCGAAAATCTCAATTTAATTCCAGTGCCCTGCTATTTAAGCCCGTGCGACACACACAATGCCCCCTCACTCTGCAAAATACCGAACACCGAATCGCCCACCCAATTTTCATCATTTTATGCATCTGCACAAATACCTAAATTTATGGGGGCTAATTTGCAAATTTACATTTGGTGTAAACACCCCATTGGTTCAACCAAATGGAGAAGCCCAATATTGACTAGTCAACACCCCATCCTCACATATAGAAAATTCTCTTCATGACAAATTAGGACCACCCATTTAAAATGGGTGCATCCTCACCCTTGATTTCCCACATACACTCTCCCTATTTAATGTCCTATCATCTAGCCCTAATCCCCAAAAATCTAGGGAATCCCCCACTCCTCACAAACCGTAGCCTCCACATCCTCATTCTTTCTTCTTCTTCATTTTCTTTCTTCTTCTCTTCTTCTTCTTCTTCCTTCCTTCTCTTCTTCTCCTTTTAATTTTTAAACAGGAAAAGGGGGGGGAACCTTCACTCCCCCACTGATCATTAAACCTCCGGTCGCCGGCCACCTGGCCGAGCCGACCCCGTTCTCCATCAACAGTCGACTACTCCTCCACTCCTCCCCAAGTCTGGCCTCGTCTCCGACGCGGCCCGGCCAAGCTCCGGGCAGCCGCCGAGCACCCGATGAGCCGCTCCTCCTCCACTCCTCCGCGAGCCACCTCCGGCCCGAGCCCCCACGCGACCGGAGCAGCAGCAGCAGCTCGACTGCACCCCTCCGGCCCGCTGTAACTGCTCCGACGAACCCGCTCCAGCACACTCCGGCGGCCCCCTACCCGAAGTCTCCTTCCCCGGCCAGCCCCGGACTGCAAACTCCGACTCCCCGCTGCTCCTCCCTGCGTACTCCTCATTCCACCACCTCTGTGTCACCCTCCGGCGGACAACCGATCCACCCGTTCAGCCTCTCCTCCACCTCCCTCATCTCCGTTCATCCCCCGGAGCTAGCCTCGTTGACTCCACGACTTCTCCCCGGCCTTCCTCCTAGCTCCTCCACCTCCACCAACATCCCGAGCTCATCCCCCGCTACCGACTCCTCCTCCGGCGAGCCCACTCCCCGCTGCCAGCCGACCCCCAACCCCTGTGAGAGCTTCTCCTCTCTTTTCCCTCTTCCTTCTTCCTATGTATATATATATATGTATATATATACATACGTATATACATATATGTATGTATTTAATATATGTATATGTATATTATTTATTTAATTAGTGTTTAAACATGTATAAGTATAGTATATATATACTTAGTATATGTATGTATTAATGTATATGAATATTGTGTATGTATATATAAATTTAATTGGCATATGTATATATATATAAATATGTATTTTAGTATGTATTATTGATATGTATATGTATATATATATATATATATATTGAAAATATATTAAGTATATATAAAACATATATATATATATATATATATATATATATATATATATATATATATGTTTGGCATACATATGATATATATATATATATATATATATATATATATATATATATATATATATATATATATATATATATATATATATTATTGTTAAATTGGTATATATGTATATCTGTATTTTGTATATGTAGGTAATTATTAATTTGGTATATATAAATAAATATGCATATTTATTTTGATATATGTACGTAATTTGGTATGTATATATATATATATATATATATATATATATATATATATATATATATATATATATATATATATATATATATATATATATATATATATATATATATATATATATATACTTGTTTTGGTATTTTGGTATATATATATATATACTTGTATACATATATGGTATAAGTACATTTTATTAGTGTATATATATGTATAAGAAATAACACATGTATATTTTGTCACTAATATATATATAGTACATAAATCTATTTAATGTATATACACTTATATATATATTTTGTATATATTATGGTATAACTCATATATGTATTAATTTAATTATTGGTAATATATATATTTATAAATATCTCTTCTAGGTAACCCGAGTGTAAATACGGATACCCTGTATTTACACATGACCTTGTGACCCTGTGAACTATTAGCAGTCTGCCACGCGTACACTGACGTACTGGCAAGCCCCGTACCATTTTGATCGTCTGTCTTGCCCAGCAACCGCAGACGCGACGCTCGTGCAACTTGACGCACACTGACCCTAGATTGACCAGTGCCATATCTGGCAGAGCCCCTGACTTCATGTATTGTGTTGTGCTAGTATAGCATCTGATGCAAACGTTGTATTATTTATTATATGTTATAGGACTGTTGGATCCTCCAGACGATACTCTGGGACGGGACATTGGTTTTACCAGCTAAGGACCAAGGCGAGTACATTCTCTGATTAGTTCTAATTTATGATATCTCCTATGTTCATTGTATCTAGTGTAAATGTCCATATTTTGACACGTTGGTTACACGGATTGGTGTATACGGATCTCGTCATGAGATGTTATTCCTTGTTCATGGTGTAGCTTGTACAAGTCTTGTTTCATTGATATCTTGTACATGTACAGACACTGATTTTCGGGGAGATTTGCTACCTCCCTAGGGAATCCCGTGCCATAGCATACCATGGTTGGATCTACTATACCAGTCGGGGGTGGGGAGTATTTTAGTATAGATATGTGATCATACCCAACTCTACATGCATCATAGCTCACCCCACATCTCATGTCGGGTGCGGCCTGACCATTTACATGCTTTATAGCTGTTACGTGTGATTAGCCTGACCTCTACATGCATCATAGCTAACCAACGGTTAGCCTGACCTTACATGAATCATAGCTAATCACATGTAGCTAGCCTGATCAAATTTCCAAGCCGATCACATGTTAAAGCTAGTACTCACACACTTAGTCTTAGTATTCTTGCTCATTGACATATTGTTTCTTTTCCTGCTTTTACTTACAGTCTTTCCAGTATTTCTTTTATTGTACATTTCTCGTACGTATACATGCATCTTGTATATTTCCATCTATATGCTGCTACATAGTTTATATCATTAATACATAACTACTATTTAGAGATGTACTTTGCTCCTTCCTGACTGGAAAATATTTTCCAGACTGTGACCTTAGTGGACTTGTTTCTGACACGCTTGGGGATTGGATGTTACTGATTGCAGGTATGGCTATTTTGTCGTTAGACTTGTCTTGTATTTCTTTGCTTGCCTTGATATCTCATCGTGCTTTAGTTTATGTGATTGAGTATTTCTAGCATTATTTTATGATATCTACGTCTCCTTATGGAGTTGGGTATTCATGTGAGTTTGATTAGATAGTTACATGACCTAGACAGCGTTCTACCGCCGATGCTGCGGCGTAGGCTGGACGTACCCACGCTCTCGTGCCCCTATATCGGGTGCGGGTCGTGACAATATTCCTTCGTATACCTTCATATCTCATCTTATCTTATATATGTATGGATGTTAGCTTTCCTATATATATTATATGACTCTTCATATTACATATTGATATTGTGGTGCTTGTTATATTTATTATTCCTTGACCTTAGATTAAATTATGACGACATTTTTTCTAAGGAGGGCAATGTTGTTTCTCCTCGTTATATTTGTATTTTTATGGTAATTTTGATATGTATCTTATCTTTATGTATTTCTTTATATCATATACTAATAATATATTATGTACCCTATAATGTGTGTTCCTATACCTGATACTGGACTAGTATTATAATTAGTCATGATTGATTTCTTTTTGTTTTCCTAAGTACCTTAAGAATTGTTCGGATGGATCATCCATAGGATAATCAACAAGTCTAAAAGTTAATAATTGAACTTATGCAACTAACTTGGATTTCTAGTTTCTGACAAGATAACTTAACTTGCAGACCACCCTAGACTCCTAGGGCCCCTTGGCAATACCATGGACCCATGATAGGAGTCTTATACAGAAAGGCATACCCTGGAAATCTTAAATTTTGATATTTTCTGAGCCAACAGTTCATTGGCAGTATAGCGATGGTATACTTCTAGTATACTGCTCGTAGTCTGTTGAGACTGTCAACAGTGCTGACAAGGTAAGTCATTTTTCTATTAGGCAATTGTGCTTTTTTTGAGGATTTGATTGGATTGGGGGTTTGGATTGTTGATGTGGTAGTCATTCAATGGCCCATCACTTCAGCCCAACTCCATTTTCTCTCTTCTCTATCTTTCTTTCTCATTTCACCCTTTTTTTCACTTCACTTAACTCTTTTATCCACTTTTTTCCTTCTTCTTTCTTAGATCTAAGAGCTACTTTGGGAGAGTGATGACCTTAAGATCAAGTATGTGGTTACTAAGCCCAAATAGGAGGAGGTATATAAGACCCCTTGTAGTTTGTAAATCTTAATTTGTAGGCAAGTACATCTTGAACTTCAAGGGTCTATGTCATAATTTATTATTTTACTTGTGTTCTTGTATGGATGTCATTTTCATAGTATTTACATATTTAGCTGATATCATTATCGTTACTTGGATTTGAGGCATGGTTGCATGGTTTAGTGATTTATTTGGTAGATGTAGGATGAATTTGATTTTAGAAGGTTGAATTTATATTCCTTGTGGCATACATGGTAATTTGAGCTTATACTAACTCTCACTAGCTGCACTGACCTAATCTAGGACCCACATACCTGAAGGAGACATGGTTTAATGGGTTCTGGTTTTTAAAATGAAGGGTATGGGCTTTGATGGTTTAGGCCAGTATAAATAATGGAAGAGGAATTAATCTAGCTCTACTACTTAAGGGAATGAGAACTAAGGATTGGGCCGATTTTGTTGTTAAAGAAATGTTTGGGAAATAAATAAGGAGAAAAATATAGTGGATTGGGCTTAGCTAAATTGGATGGGCTGGGTATAGGATAATAATAGAGATGTTATGGCTATGCTCTATTGTTCACAGAGGAAAAGGTTATAACAATAATGATAGGAAATATATGTAGAGGGCTGATTGGGCTTATGTAGAGAAAATGGAAAAATATGGGATTACTTCTGTAGGCTTTGGGCTGGGAAATTGAATTAAATGGGATAACTAGGCTTTAGATTATGAATACCATTTCCTTTATTGATGATGGTAGCGGAATATTTGGTGCAAGACTTGGGTAGCCACACGTGGCATACGGTTGAAGCAACAACCTTAACAACTTGGCCCATTCGTCAGGGGATCTTCCTTTATCAGTGTGCAAAGGCCGGGCTTGAATAGCATTCGGAGAGCATCTATTCATACTTATATTACTCAATTTTGATGACCAAGGAGTCATCGAATGATTAGAGCATGGTGATGTCAGATTGTGCCATAACCTTTCCATCTGTGGAAAATAAAATCCCTAACAAAGTTACCATTTATTTTCATATAGAAAAGAAGTGTTATTCTTTAAAGAGAAAACTTTTATAATTTGTATACAACTAAGAATTTTGATTACAATGAATACAAAAAATTCAAAGTATAAGTTGAGATTCTGGAGAGTGTAACATTGGAGATCGAATCAACGCATGATTTCTTTACTCCGTTAATAATATGACGAACTTTCAAAAGCTCTTGGTGCACACAAACACATTTAGGAAGAGGGCTTTGGATACTTGGATTATTGATAACATGATGGAAAATTGATGTGTATGCTCTGTGTGTATGTGTGTGTGTGTGTGCGTGTGTGTTGGAAGCGCAAAAAATGAGACTATTTATAGCAAAAAAGTCTAAAAAATTGGTTAACTGTTGGGTTCCTGCAAGAGGCACTGTCCCGTGGGAGAATACTTCTCACAAGAAGCGTTGTCCCGTGATCATAGGCTTCGTATGGAGCCCATCAGCCCACGTTCATGTGGGGTTCAAGGAGATTCTACCACGTGGACCTACACTCCCATGACTTGTAAGGAGGTTTTGCTGAGTGGCAACGGTTATGCGAGAACTTTGACACGCTCCCCCACAGATGAAGCCATGTTCTGCTACGTGGCTTCCTACTGCTGCAACTACACAAACCACGACGAACATGTCTCGATAACTGTCTGACGAGCACCTTAATATTCCCTATATTCTCTACGCACTGTCATATCGATCTACGGATACAACAAAATAAATGTGATTATACAATATCGAGGGAAGAAAGCTCCGACAGGGAGCACCTTCACGTTGGAGGGGCGCTCCCGCAAAAAAAATCCCACTCATTGGAGGAAAACTCCCGCAGGGATGCTCTTATCGTTGGAAGAAGCTTCATGCGGCTAATCTGCATTTACTAAGGAGAGGTTCTTGTGTGGTAACTTTTTACGCGGGAGATGTGCTCTCCCTTGAATAAGCTTTTTGTATAAAAAATCCTTACGTAGTGTCATACCCCAGTCCCAAAATACGTAGGACTAGGAATACGTAACATTCTAGCTATGCATTCGATCAGACTCTGGTTCGACTCAAATACGTATAAGTTGTACTATAATGGTCACTATCTAGATAATAAAGTAAATGTAACTATATCTCAACCCACAATGAAACAAAATACAAGAATGAGCTACATATGCTAAATTTGGCCGCCCAGTAACACACAAGCTCGAATAGACTCGAGAAAGAAATATGAGTCTATAAAACTAGGCCATAACAGCAAAAATAAGTAACAAGAAATAATAAACATAACGGTGATAGAAATGATAATAGTACCTGAGTCCAATGCCCGCATAATAAAGCAACACACATCAGCAACTCCAGGCAGGCTCCAAAATAGTCTATGCTGCAAAACTGACAAGGAACCAGGTCCTCAGAGGGACGTAATAAGATACATAGAAGTATGTCAATCATAAACTGAATATAAACATATGTACTGGGTAAACTAACCAAGCTACGTGAATGCAATTAAGGATAACCGTAGCACGAATGGGTTGTTTGGCTAAATAAAAATGGGATGAACATAGTTCTCTTGGAGATCCAGGAGCCACGTGCATAACATCATGGACGTTAGAGGCCACCAAGTAAATATAGGGTCGTCATGACTCGCATCTCCAGTGGAGCGTACAACCTGAATATGTAAAGTGTAAAGTAGTTCAAAAGACTCATATATATCCTCCCCACCCAAATGACTGTCCGGATTGTATCCCTAACACGATACGACCAGTTAGTCACCACTAAGTCCAATGAATGCATCCTAACACAATAAATATGACTAAGCCGACAGTCGTCCCTTACGCATCGGGAGCGACCCAAATATGAGGATCCGTGCCCTCATGCATATCACACATCCGTATATGTACAAAGTACGTGTCAAGGTCATGGATATATGAGAATACCTCACAAATATAGGGTGGTCATATAACTCCAGGTCAATATACATAATGAATAAAATAAAGACGACGCAATCCGCCGTTGCACCTAAGTCTATTTTGGACGCACAGTTTTTAAAGAAAATAACTAAGTAAATATGTAAAATAAATGCAACATGCTGTACAAAAAGTAAATAAACAGTCATCATGGCAAGGTATACTTGCCTAGATTTTGGATGCTGGTATGGCAAAGTCCAGGTGGCGTGCTAGATACGTCAACTACTCCCAAAGAGGTAAAATTCGTACGAACATCTCCGGATGCTAAAACAAACATCACCAATATTTCTATAATATAAGAAATAGCTAGAATTGAATATCTATAAGTCAAATTTGGACACATGGGCTAAAATGACGGTTTTAGACTAAAACGGGGTCAACATGTGGCCAACTTTGCACCGAAAAATGTGTCAGAGACAAAGTTTTTCAAATTTGACAAACTTAGTGTTTACAAGTCCAGAACGATGATATGAATTCAACAGAATATCCAGAATTGGATTCCGGTGAGTCGATCACGAAATTATCCGTCAAGTGGAACCGTAGGGCCCACGAAGCAGCATTTCGTCAACGTTCTCAAAATCGAATCAAACTTGGGTTACAGGACCAGCGTAACACTGTGAATCCGATGGCTCAATTTTTGTTTTGAAACGACAAGCACAGACAAAGTAATTACACAAATTCAAAAAATATCAATACGGGATTTTTTGGCGGATACGTGTTGATTCCGGCGTGCACACATATCCAAATCAAGTTCCATAAAAGAGTACGTTTCTGCATTTATGATACACGCCTTTTGGTGCAATCCGCACACGATAAAGTTGTCTCGTTTAGCGGGATGCACCCATATCGAGAAATTTTGGGTTTTGAAAAATAAATTTTTCTTGGTTTTGGAACTCGATTTTACAAAGATTGAAAGCAAATAAAAATAAACTAAAAGATGAGATTTAAACTTGGATATGTTGTCGAAAAGTCTATTCAAGTAGATTTTAAAATTAGTAATTTGTTTGGGAGAAAATTGGATGCAAACATAGTGGCTTGGACTGTTTTCAGTCTTTTCTAACAACAGATTTTTTCACCAACTTGGCATCAATTTTTCTCATGATTTAAAATAAGGTAAAACAATCTAAATGAAGGGATTGGAAGAGGGTTTTGTGGATAGTATACCAGAGAAATTGGTTCGGGAATCAGCCGAGCGAGGAGGAAGGAGTCGCCTCGCGAAGTTGGGTTCGAAGGCTGTTGTGCACACGCGCGGGCGGGTGTGCGGCGGTGTTCCGGCAGCGATTGAGGTGCTAGGGTGGTTACCGGGGTGGCAACGACGGAGGGTGGAGGCTGGTTTGGAGGAGGAAGGGTTAGGGTTAGGGATTTGTAAGTGTATTTATGTGTATAGACTGAGAGAGGGGCGGGAGTCGGCCTGCGCACGGCCTGGGCTCGGTTAGAGTAGGGTTTTAGTATTAGGTTTTTTATTTAAGTTTTGGGTTTTATTATTTATTTATTTATTTCTTTTCTTTTCTCTTTTCTTTTCTTTCTTAATTAACTAAATAAAATCCCAAAAATTAGATTTATAATTAAAATAAATTCTGAAAATTCATAACAATTTGGTAAACAAAGTTTTCACCCAAAAATAATATTTGTGACCTATTTGTTGCTATAAAAATAAATAAAATTTTATACGAGTAAAAAATTAATCAAGTAATTATATATATATATATATATATATATATATATATATATATATATATATATATATATAAATTAGCTAAAATTAACCAAAAATTTCTATATTTAAAATAAAAATAATAAGATTGAGAAATTCAAAATTGTGGGGGTTTACACGTAGGAGGGACATTCTTGCAGGGGAGGCCTTCTGTTGGAAGGAGCTTCTTGTGAAAAATCTGCACTTTTGGTATTTTTTATGCTTCTATGCTCATGTAGTTCTCGAGGAACAAATTCCAAAAGATCACGAAAATCACATCAAAATAGAAATTGAGCTAGTAGTACTAAAGAGTATCTGGTATGGATACTCGTAATACGAGGTACATAATACAACTTCAGTAAGCAGATAAGGAAATACAATATATTGAATACACATCTGGATACACGTATAAATACTGATATTAGGAACGAGGGACTTATCATACCGAATAAAGAATGGGAGCAACATATTTTTGAAGCTAAGAAACACAAACCTGGGCATTAGAAAATATTGCAAGTGAGCGTAACTCATCCTACTTCTGACAGGGCTTTGAGGAGGAGCACTAAACCTTCAACCCATGTCAATGAATATAGATGCCTAGAGTGTTAGATGAGGTTAATTCTATTGTTCGATGGAAGTATGTCAAATCTCTTATTTCTGTTCATCAAAATTTTATTGTAGGGTTAGTTGAGACTAAGATTGTCAATATAAACAATCTAAATTTGGAAATAAGTTTTTTTTTTTCTAATTAACAATATTTTTTAGTTATAATAAGGAGGATCTGGTCATATATAGGTACCTTGGAAGGACACTATCCTTGATATCCATCAACAAATGGTCACCGTTATTCTTACTAATAAAGGAGGGTTCTCTATGATTCTTTCTGTAGTGTATGGCCATAATCTACACTATCTTAGAAAACTTCTTTTGAAAAAAAATGGAGTAGTTAGTGGAGCAATATACTTTGCCTTGGCTCTTATTAGGTGATTTTAACCGTGTTCGTAGCCATAGTGAGAAATTGAGAGGGTTGCATATTCCTGAAAAATCTCTTGAAGACTAACTCTTATCTCAATATCGTAGGTCTCACAGAACACAATGCAATAAGGAATACATGGTCTTGGTCTAACATAGCTTCCTTTAATTGCAAAATTTTTAGTTTTATTATTCCAGATTTTTCGCCAAAATCCTTAAACATAAAGAATACCTAGAATTAAAAGATAAGGAATATATCAAAAGGCTACAAAAATAACACTATTGCATCTTATTAAAATCCCTAAATATAATAAAAAACACATTAAAGATACTATTAATAATATAAATAAATTATCATCCAATAAAGCAAGTTTAAATTCAAATTGTAGTTTTTATCTTTACTTTAATATGCAAATATCTTTTGTAATTAATTTGTATAGGCTATAATTAATTTATCAATCTCATCCATTTATCTATTCTATCAAACTGTATTTTTTGTCACTCTCCTTCGTTACATTTTTTTAATCAATATTTTGACTAAGCTATATGAGAGATCGAGGTACATGTATTATATGTAAAATTTTCAGTAAAAGAAGAACATGATCACAAAAAAAAATTTTATTTATATTATTTTAACAGTAATAAAAATATGTAATTATATTTTTATTTAATATAATTATAGATAATAATTAATTAAATAATACTCCCTTATCAAATTTAATTAATTTTAAATTTAAGTTATATTATATTTAATTTATAAAATAAATTTTGGAATTATTGATAATCATGAATTAAAATGAACTCAAATCAGACGGTTGTCAATCGTTGGTACACGTTATAGCAGCGCTGCAGCGGGCATCATACCACGCTTTCGTTTTATCTCAAGCCATCCTTTGTTACTAATACTTCGATTCTTTAAAAATCTCTCCTTTCTCTCTCTCGATCTTGATTTTCTATTTCTAGGGTTTGGAAATCGAATCAAGCAGTGATTTTGATGCGTCCTAAAGAAATAGGTACTCTCCTCTCTCGATGCTCTCTTCTTCTTCTTCATCTAATATATGGTTTCCCCATGGTTGTAGTGCTCTTCGGTCTATACTTAGGGTTTCTCGAGGGAAGATCCTTTCTTTGAGCTCTTCGCACGTCGAATCGACGGCATTTTGTTTAATTTGGCTACTGTTCAGTCAACGTACTGATTGGCCTCGTGTTTGTGAGATTTTAGGGGTTCACGGACACGATAATGACACGACACGAGATGGACACAGACAACTTTTGGTTAGTTTGGCTAAGTTTCCTCAACCGATATAGGGTTTTCTCAACATTTGTTGCTTCAAAAACAATGTCTGGTAGCCATTTAGGGGCTGTTTGGTTGGACGAAAGTGTAGGAAAGTGCGAAAGTAAAAAAATGGAGTTTCCATACACATAAATTTTGAGTTCCCAAAAGATGCTTGGTTCTTCAAATTGGAAGATACGAAAGTGGAGAAAAGAAGAGTTTCGTTGTTTGGATGGTTGTTGAAAGGGGAAAAAAAGGAGTTCCAATGTTTCGATGGTTGTTGAAAGTGAATGTGGTTTGGGATGTGATAAATCTTGGTATGCTTACCACCCCCACTTTTGTGTGTGTATAGATAAAAAATTACACTAATTTAACAACTTTATATAAACATTACACTAATTTTAAGCTTACACTTAATAATAATAATAATAATAATAATAATAATAATATCCAAATAAATTCACCATTTTATTTTTTCCAATGGAACCATGAGCATCCCATTATCACAAAAGACCCATATTCTCTCTCTCTCTCTCTCTCTCCACTTCACCCCCTCTCTCTACCGTTGTCTCCCTCTCACACAAAAATAAAATAAAATCACGACTGGATCCAGGTCCGCCTCTCCTCCGCCGGGGGCGGTAAGCTTCCACTCTTGCCTCTCTCTCCTCCCTCAAGATCTGGAGATGGCGGTTGAATCCATGTCCGCCTCTCCCGCCGTCCGCTTACAATGCCATCTTGATGGAGGGGGAGGAGGTGGGAGGTGACCGCAAGAGATATGGCGGGATAGAAACAATCGGCTTCTTTCTAGGAGTTTTTCCTTTTTTATTTTTGGAACTCTTTTTCTTTCCTTATGTTCCCTTTGGAGAGTTTCTTCAATTTTTCCAGGATGTCAAAAGTGAGCAAAAGAGGGGGGGACAAGAACTGCGGCCTGTCTTGTCACCCCAAAAATTCCAATTTCACCGAACACAGCCAAACACAAGAACTCGTGAGAGTTTAGCGACTTTCACCCAAATCTCCCAAATTCCCCAAATCCAGCCGAGTAACATCCAACCAAACGGGCCCTAAATGAAGTTACTAGATTTACAAATACAATCTTTGGGATTATGTCGAAAATAGAAAGTTGTTTGTTTTGGACTTTGTAACGTTTAAGAGAGAGAGAGAGAGAGAGAGAGAGAGAGAGAGAATGCGCGCACAAATATTTTGCTAATTCGAAAAATTAGTTGTAAATTCACATATTATTCGCCGTATAGACACAAAAGTGTAAACTTTGTGATTAATTTTGTGCCCTTTAGAGCCAACAATTAGTAATCCGGCCTAATATAGCTTGGGCCTTGTAAGATGTGCACAACTTTGCCAATTGAAAAAATGGGCTTTGGTATTTATTATACCAATGGATGAAAATGCCATTCAAATAACGGTGAACATTTCAAAGCCCTAGAGTAAAGAGAATAATAGCCACCTCCATTTCCCCAAAAAACAAGAACGCAAAACCTTTGTTCATCATGCCCACATTTTGCCCAATGTACGCAGCGTCTGGCAGCTTCCCATCTCTCTCTTCTTGACCATTTTTTAAAGGATCTTCTAAGAGTATGGATAATAAGCCTAAACATATATTGATTGAAGTTATAATGAATGATGCGACTTTTTTAGTGTTACAGAGCAAATAGCCATTGCCAGAGCTGAACGGAAAGAGACTCAAACAGCAGACCCCAAATTTTTGGGGTAAAGTCTTTGTTGTTGTTGTTATTGCTATATTTTTATCTAAAATTTATTGCAAAGAGCACGTTCTGCGAAGAAGTTGCAGTTCTATTTTCTTATATAGACCAACCCTTCTATGAATTGAACACACTTTCATTCTAACTTCATCAAACCATATTAAGGAGAAAGGTAAATAACTGCAAATAGAAACAAAATGATGTATATAAAAAGTACATTAAACTACGTATATGCAAAAGTACCATTCTATTTTTGACCTAGATGACCCCAGATATTTCGATAAAGGCTTTGTTGTTGTTGTAGACAGTAACCCCTCTACTTCTTTTCTTACTTTTGACATAGATACATTAAATGGTTTGACATTTGTCATTTCTCTTCTGTTCCAGGTGGAGATGATCAACACTTTATACTGGATTTGATATGATGGATCCTGAAGGCAAGAAGTTTGGAAGAGGTAACCCCTAAAAATCAAGTTTGTAATGTACATGCGATTCATAATACTATACTGAGTAGTTTATTTTTCTACTAGCGAATCATGTTGAAACTAGGTCTTACCTTTTCTTTGTGTTTAATGAATATTTGAAGCTAACATTACTTGTCAAAAGTTACATCGAGTTAACTATTGGAAAACTTAATCACATAGCATTTGAAGTTCACACCTTCTAAAGCATTTACCATCAGTTCGGGGCCTGTTAACTAAATTAAGTTTTAGCAGGCTGGACTTGTAGCATTGTTCCATTCCGCAGATTCTGCGGCCGATTAAGCGAAATCGTCCCAAGGCTGCGGAAAAATAAATAAAATGTGCCGATTAAGCAGGCCCGCTTACTTGGCCAGTGGAACGATTATGCGGGCTAGGTTTTAATTATGCGGAGCTTAAGCACTTTTTAAGTGTTTGGAATTTCTGAATTGTTCTAAGAACCATAGTTTAAAGTATCGGCCGATACCGATCCGATACGGCCGATACCGATACAGTTTGGCATGTCCCGATCCGATACCGACCGATACCCGATACTGACCGATACCGACATTAGATGTCTCTTTTCCAGTCAATTCGGCAAAAAAAATTGAATTAAAAAGACCAATTAGAAATGGTGTAAAAGCATAGCAAGGTTATAAAAAACATATAAAAGAGGAAAACTTATCTATCGCATATAAATCAATTGACAAGGATGACTACTATTTCATTCAATATAAAAAATACTAAGAAACAATACTGAAAATACTTTAAATTATACATAAATGTATAAAATATATTCTCTAAAATGTTAATAATTTACTAATAGTTGTTTGCTTTCCGATACCAAAAAATCCGATACTCCAATCCGAAACCGACGATACTACCGATACTGCCGATCCCGATACTCATAGGAATAGTCCGATACCGATTCCGATACCGATACTTTGAACCTTGCTAAGAACTTGGTTCTTTGTATTTCCAGACTCACATCAGCAGTTATAAATTTAGGCAAATTCTAAAGGTACTCCATATATTGCTTAGGATAGCCCATTTTTTTTCATTTTTTTACAAGTTTGCCACTAGTTTTTTTTAACTTGATTGCAACCCAAATTCTCATATAAAGACTTCTATTTTTTAGCCCAAGTTTTTTTTTTAATACTGTCACAATGTTGTTGGAAGGACTGTCAACATTGTGACAGTCCTAAATAATTAGGACTGTAAAAAAAATTCACAGACTGTCAATTTTTTATACAGTCCATTGAAGAAGAAGAAGAAGGGGTGGGGGTAGCGGCGACGACGGGGGGCGGGGGCAGCGGCGGGGTGCGGGGGCGGGCGGAAGGGGACGGGTGGCGGCTAGGGCTGGCCGGATGCAACGACAACAGCAACAACGGAGGCCGTTCGCCTCTGCCTCCTCTCCTGCCTCCCGCCGCCGCCTCCTCCCTCCTCCGGCGGCTGGGGTTGGGGTTGGGGTTGGGGTTGGGGTTAGGGTTTGAGGGTTTGGGAATTTGAAGAAAGAGAGTAGAAATTTAGAATGAAGGGTTTTGGGAAGGTTGGGGGGTGGGGGTGGACTGTCCTGAGTAAAAGTTAAAAAATCTGGACTATCCTGAAGTTATGGGCTTTCCTAAGTAAAATGTGGAGTGCCTATAGAATTTGCCTAAATTTACTCGTGAATGATTCTTTAGTATCAATTTGTTTGGAACATTCTAAATGTATGAAACATTGTCTGCCACATTTATTTTGAAAAAAACTACATATTTACTTTCTTTTAACCCTGCTGCTAGATACAAGTATATCCTTTAAGTTTACAATTTTACATTAGCAAAGTTTTGATTGATTGCTGCCGGATAAAGTATATCATGATACTGTTAAATAATATAAATATATAATTATCAACACTTACTAGCACACTAGAGTTTTGGTGTGGGGTCTTTACCTTGATATCGGACAATTCATCCCCCGAACATGCATTTTAAGCTGATTTTATAGAAAAAAAATTTGTACCGCTGCGTGAATCCAGCTCTTTTCCCAAAATAGGACTTCGACTTGCAGCGGCGTGCTGAATACTATTGATATATTAACTCTAAGGTCTCATCCCTAACTAACATCAAGACTTTTGTTGTAGCGGCCTGGTCTTTAACTGATACACTTAGGAAATTTTTGTTACACACTATATTGATTATTGATTGTTGTTGCACCTGTATGTACTATTACTTATTAGTCTTCTTTAATTTGCTGCTAGATGATGACGAGTGGCAGAGTATGTATGTCACGTTCTGATTCCACTGAATCATTAAGTCGTCACCGGACGTGATGTTATACATGTCTAAATTGTACTTGTACAAGACAAAAACATGCACTAGTGAAAATTCTTTTGAATATCAAGATAAAAACAACGTAGCAACGTAAAGTTGAAGACAATATAGGACGAAAATAACTTTTTATTGATAATTTGAAACGGGGTACAAAACTTTGTACAATTTAAAATGTCGTCTCGTTTTACATTCATGAAATAACAAAAGACTGACAAGCTGCCATAAAATAATACTTGTGGTTCCATATATTATACCCCTTTATATACATTGACATTAAAATGTCTTTAACACTCAGTTCTATGCATTCGTTCAGATCGATTAGATGCCGAAAGGTTCATCAACACTCAGTTATGACTGAGTCAAACTAGCCACCAAATCTATACGTAGTGTGCTGCCATGAGCGGGGTACTACACAATAGACCACTAAGAAAATTTTTGTTCTCGAAACTTAAAACAAAAATCCTATCTCAAATTAAATAAATAAAGAAGGGTATTTCTTCATCTCCGCGTCAAGTTCCTATGTCGACTGAATGGTTCCTCCAAAGCACGCGAACCAAGGACAAGCCGCATGCTAACAAATGTCCCACTGAAGGTCCTAAAATACCTCGTGCTAGAAGCACGTTCCACATAATTTTCTCTTAGGTTGAATCGGTCCTGGTGTTAGGATTCCGTTCTAGGAAGGCGAAACATTGTGCACAAGTTGTTCATGACCATGCAAATGCATGAATTGTTTAGCTATAAAACATAATTATCGTATAGAAACTGAAATAAATTATTGTAAATATCTACTTGTATAACAGTTCATTCTCGTGTTTCAGTGTTTGGTTCGATTGGCGACACATTGGTCCTAAACCATTTCCACTATTCCGTGGTACCGCACCACATATATCCCGCTTCTCAAACGAAGCTATACTACATAAATTTCGTGCATAGATATATTCAACTGCTACAGTGTTCAGATTTTCTAGTGTTACAACATGCAAGTGGCTTTCATTTATCTACTATATATAACTAGGCATCATCGATCTAAGGACGTTGCAAGGATACAAAGAATTTATTTTTTTAAGGTGTAAAGGAATAGAAGATAAGGGCCAAAACCATCCACCGGTTAAAGAATTCGTAGAGAGAAGGAGAATCACTTCACAACGATAAGCTTCAGCTAAACGTCCTCTTGCAGGAGTACTAACATCGAATCAGTACACTTCTATCGTCCTTCTCTTAGAATTTTAGAAATGAATGCAAAAATTAAAAGCGGACAATAGAAATAATTACCGAAAACCAACACAAAAGTGTATTCATCAAAACCAAGAACGTCTAATGAAAACTACAATGAAAATGTTCGAGAAGTGACTTTTATATAGAGCCTGTTCACTAAGATCTACTGCATTTAGAACTTATTACAACAGAAGTCAATCCATGAATTGGAAATGTTCTATGCATTCGTCCAGATCGATTAGATGTCGAAAAGTTTATCAACACTTAGTTCCGACTGAGTCAAACTAGCCACCAGGTCTAGACATAGTGTGCCGCCAGGAGCGAGGTACTAACCAGTTTTGCAAAAATACCTAAACTTCATGTTGCAAAAAAATGGATACAAATGAGGAGTCAAGGACACGATACAGATTTGGAATATAAATATTCTCAAATATGTATAATTTAGTTACCTATATTGCAAGAATAGATAGATATCCGGTATGGACACAAGACAGATACACCATTTTTGAACAGAAAGTACTTGGAAATATCTGTTGATGCAAAATATCACTTCTATTATTTTGAATACATGGTAGTAAATTCTCATATGAGCTGATGCTAAGAAAAGTTTCGTATTCGAAACTTAAAACAAAATATCCTACCTTAAATTAAACAAACAAAGACGAGTATTTCTTCATCTTATATGAGCTGATGCTAAGAAAAAGTTTCGTCTTTAAAACTTAAAACAAAAATTCTACCTCAAATTAAACAAACAAAGAAGGGCATTTCTTCTTCATCTTCGTATCAAGTTCTTATGTCGACTCTTCGACTGAATGGTTCCTCCAAAGAACGCGAACCAATGACATCGGTCGATTCCTCAAGACCTTTTCTTTTCTGTTTAGGATCTAACAATTCCTCTGAATATGATAGGTCTGCACGCAGCTTTAATTTATCAAAACTCACCACATGACTTGGATCATGCATGTATTTTCGACGTTGAGAAACATGGAAGATATTGTGCACTTCAGACAATGTCGGTGGTGGAGGAATCCAATAAGCTACATGTGGCACCCTCTCAAGAATCTCGAAAGGACTAACAAATCTCGGACTCAACTTGCCATTAACACTAAATCGCATCACATCTTGTTTAGGTGTCACCTTTAAAAACACATGTTTTTCTGCCATAAATTTCGACGGTTTTCGATCAATATCAACATAACTCTTCTGTCGACTCTACGTAATACAAAACATCTATCGAATAATGCGAACATTTTCGATGGTCTTCTCCACTAGTTTTGGTCCAAGTACTTGTTCACCGACTTTATCCAAGTATATCAGTACCGACACTTCTTTCTAGAGCGTCTCATACAGAGACATTTGAATACTCGACTGATAGTTATTGTTATATGCAAACTCCGCCAATAGCAAGTGTGTATCCCAACTTGTCTTTAGATCTATCATACAACCATAATGTCTTCAAGAATTTGATTTACCCTCTTCGTCTGACCATCGGTTTGAGGATGATATGCAGTTTAACGTTGTCTCCATCGCAGACTATAGGCTATTCTAGAAACGCGACAAGAATCTTCTACTTCGATCTGAAAATATCGAAGAAGGAACTCCGTGGAGTCGAATAATCGCATAATAAATTTGAGCCAACCGATCAACGTTCCAAGAAACTTTGATGGACGATGAAATGAGTCGACTTGGTCAATCGATCAAAAATGACCCAAATCGCTTCGTTCTTCCATTGCATATGCAAGCCCATAACAAAGTTGCTTTCAACAGGGAAGGCAACCGATTTGGATCATTGTGACGCCTTTTGTAAGAACACGTCATCTTTCTGCATGGTCTTCATCTTTTCTCCCAAGTTCATCTCTAGCTGCAGTTGAGACAGTTGCACTCCCTGGGATCGAGTTCGAAATTCTATACCCATCTCTTCTAATCCTTGTAGTACTTTGCTTGCTATAGACATTGTTCCAACAAACTTTTGACTCAAAGCATCTACTACAACAATTTCTTGTCTGGTGTAAATCAACAAATCATAATCCTTAAGCAGTTTCAACCGAAGCCTGTCTCAAATTTAATTCTTTTGGGTGAATATGTATTTGAGGCTCTTGTGACCTTTATAAATTTCGCAAGCCATACCAGAAAGATAGTGTCGTCACAAATTCAACGTGAACACAATTGCCGCCATTCCCAAATCATGTGTAGGATAGTTTCGCTCATGCTGCTATAACTTTTAACTTTCGCTGGTGTTCACACAGAGTCTATAGCACAATTCTAAAATGTTATGTATGTTCTTTGCTCCTTGAGTATATCAAAATATCTTTGATGAACATGACCATGAACTTGTCCAGGAAGGGTTGGAAGACTGTTCATCAAATCCAAGAAGGCAGTTGGAGCATTCGTTAAACCAAACGACATGACCAAGAATTCATAATGTCCGTATCTTGTAAAAAAAGTTGGCTTTAGTACATCCTCTGACTTAATTTTCAACTGATGATAACCCGAACGAAGATCGATTTTCGAGAAAACTGTCGCTTCCTAAATATGGTCAAATAAGTCGTCTATCCTTAGCAACGGATATTTGTTCTGAACTGTGGCTTTATTCAGCTTTATGTAGTCGATTCACAGCCACATCGATCCATCTTTCTTCTTTACAAACAACACTTTGAGTTCCTTTAACTCTCCATGGAGAAATACCAGGATAAACGTATCTTCAGTCTAATAATTCATGTAACTGAACTTTGGGTTCTTTTAACTCTGCTGGTGCCATTCTTTACGGTGCTTTAAAGTATCTAGAAATGTGCCAATAGTGAATTCTTTTCAGAGTGGCATTCCAGGTATCTCGTCTGGAAATATATCGACTTTAGTCTGAGCTGCACTACACCTTCCTTTCTAGTGTCTCTACCAGAAGCCTAACTACCCTTCGCAGTCAAAAGACAATATACGTCTCGCCGTCACTGTCGATATCATCATCGCTGTCTTACGCCGATCACACGAATAGGAAAATTTTGCTTCCCAGGTGGACGAAACACAATTTTCATCTCCTCAGTCGATCATCGCAAGACACGCACCCAGCCAATCCATTCCAAGAATAATATTATACTCCTTAGTGTCGTGGACTATAACATCCAAATACTTTTTTTTCGATGCAAATGTAACCATCCCTACATAGTAAGCTAGTAAGCTAACATGCATGTCCACCCCTAATGGAGTGCTAACACTAAGATCCACATCTAATAATGTCATACACAATCTAGTCTCTTCTACAAATTTAACAGATATGAAACTATGTGTATCACCTGAATCAAATAAATCTCTAGTAGGGTTCCCTTTACATGATATCATACTTGTCACAACGATATTGGAAGCGAGTGCCGACTCTTGAGTCAAAGCATAGACTCTTTCTTGCGCTCTAGGACGTTGATTCTATGTATTCGCTGGTGCCGCATGCAGAGCTCTTGGTGCCTACCCACGGTTATGGTTGTGGAAATCCCTCAGAAGGTTCTGATTCACCCTTCCAACTTGACATCCACTTGCCCTGTGGCCTATGCGACCAAATTTAAAGCATCCTCCTTGGCACTCTATTGCCCTGTGGCTATACTTGCCACCCTTAAAGCATTGCACCCCCGGATTGTGTCCTCTATGTTCAACTGTGTTCTGACGCTTGGACGCTCCAGATCCTCTTACTTTATGAGGTCTTTTGCTGAAGTTATTGTGGTTGTGATGCACTGCCCTTTGCCCTTTGCCCATTGCCCATTGCCCATTGCAGCCAAATAGTTGCTTACTCTCAAGAGCGACTTCATACGACATCTCTGATTCACTACCTTCCTTTGTAGATCGTCATTTAGACCCTGTTGAAATCGTTGGTACCATGCTTTCTTGTTTGGTAGAAATGAGCCGGCGAACTTAGCAAGTTTTGTGAATGTTACATCGTAGTCATCTACTGACATGCTCCCTTGCTTAAGCATGATAAACTTATCATCTTTTTGTTGACAAACTGCTCAGGAATGTACTGTTCAAGGAATGCATGCTTAAACATCTCCCAAGATATCCTGGTGTTTTGGTTGGCACCGCAGATCGACTTCTTCTTAGCTTCCCACCAGTCATGTGCTCTCAAGCATAGCTGCGCAGACGCGCACGCTACCTTAGACTCTTAAATGCTTATGAGCTCGAACAAGCATTCGATTGCGGCAATCTAGTCCATTACTTCATCCAATGCAGTTTTGCCATTGAATTTTGGTAGGTTTATCTTCTTGAATTCACTGGCCTTGAAAGTTGACTTCTCGGTAGATGGTTGGTCTTCCTCTTCTTCAATCTCGTTGGACTCTGCTCCGGCGGTCGTTGTCGTCGAGTTATTGACACGCTATTGTTTGTACTATTTGATGCAACAAATCTAACTGCTTTTGTTGCAACTGGAACTGCGCTTCGAACCGCGCCTCACACTGAACTTGTCGTGCCTCAACTTGTTTATGTTGCGCTTCCATTCAACACAACATCCTCTCTATCGGATCGGGCGTAGCCGCTGCTCTTGAGCTACTTAAGCTACTCGGAGAGTTCGAATTGTTTTTTTTTGCATTTTTTTACAAAATAAAGTAACTTCTATTAGTATTCATAAAATACTGTATGAAACTATTATAAATAGCACATAACGAAAAACATTCAACCGAGAAATCATATTACAATTTCCAAATAAAAATAAAATCTTGAAATCCGATTAAGTGAACCGTACTTTAATACTATTATGTCACGCTCCAATTCTGTCGAATCGCTAAGTCGTCACTGGATGTAATGTCGTACAAGTCTAAATTGCACTTGTAGACGACAAGAACGTACACTAGTGATAATTCTTTTGAACATCAGTTAAAAATAATTTATCAGTAGAAAGTTGAAGAGAATATAGGAATGAAATATCTTTTCATTGATAATTTGAAACGGAGTACAAGATCTCTATACAATTTAAAAGGTTGTCTCGGCTTACATTAATGAAATTATTTGAAACGGAGTACAAGATCTTTATACAATTTAAAATGTCGTATTGGCTTACATTCATAAAATAACAAAAGACTGACAAGTTGCTATGAAATAATACATATCGTTTCATAAATTATACCCCTTTATATACATTGACACCAAAATGTCTTAAAAACAGCTTCAAAAATACTTCAAAAGATAGGAAGAGCTTTGGGTCGCCTTCCAAGACTTCCACTAGCTTTGTGCACTTCCTACGTTTCTCCCACATATGGAGGAGGGGATAAACACATTGAAGAATGTACTGGTGAGGGAAACCAAACGTAACTCACCTAGACTGACACTGTAATCATGTGTCAATTTTATTAAGTGATATTGCTATTTAGAAATATGATTGATTGACAGTTCATATCGATAACATAAAGTAAAAGCATAAAATATATAATCATATCACTTGTCAATGATTTTTACCACAACCTATGTGTCCATTCCTGCATAAAACAAAGATGAATACTTACCGTCCCTGCATAAGACACTTGTTAGCATGTAACAAGTCTATATGAGGTCATTGGAAATCCGACATCATAAAGGATATTACGTGATATTGCGACACATCCTTCCAATCTTCGTAGCTAGTTCCACTAAAGGTCACGTAATACCTTGTGCGTGAAACACGTTCTATACAATTTTCTCCTAGGCCGAATCGTTCCCGATGCTCGGATCTCGTTCGAGGAAAGTCAAATATTGTGCACAAGTTGTCCATGATCATGCAAATGTGTGAATAGTTTAGCTATAAAACGTAAGCAGGTATAGAAACTGAAATAAATCATTGTAAATATCTACTTATATAATTGTTCATTCTCGCGTTTCAGTGATTGTTCCGATTGGTAATCCATTGGTCCCAAACCATTCCGACTATTCCCTGGTACCACACAACATCCATCCCGCTTCTCATACGAAGCTATACCTCATAAATCTTGTGCATAAATATACTCAACACTTACAGTTATTTAGTGTTCTGATTTCTTAGTGTTACTACATGAAAGTGGCTTCTATTTATCTAATATATACAAACTTGACATCATCGATCTAAATACGTTTCAAGTATACAAAGAATTCATTTTGTTAAGGTGTGAAGGAATAGAAGAGAATGGCCATAACCACCCACCAGTTAGAGAATTCGTCGAGAGAAGGAGAATCGCTTCGCAACAGTCAAGCTTCAGCTACGCGTAGCTTCTGCAGGGGGCACTAATATCGAATCAATACGCTTTATCTGTCTCAGAATTTTCAGAAATGAATGCAGAAATCGATAAAGGCGGACAAATGAAAGAATCATCGAAAACCAATACAAAAGCGCATTCATCAAAACCAAGCAGCAAAAACGTCCTAAAAAACTACACTAAAATGATATGTAAAGAGACTCTTATATAGAGCGTGTTCACCAAGGCCCCCACTCCCCCACTCCATTTATGGCTCGTTCTAACATAAGTCACTCCATGAATTGGAAATGTTCTATGCATTCGAAAGGTTCCTCAAGACTCAGTTTCGACCGAGTCGTACTATCACCAGGCCTAGGCATGATGTGCTGCCAGGAGTGTGACACTACAGGGTGTGGACAACTTTTGTGTTTATTCTTTTAATATTTGATCTTCTAGCTATGTTTATGTAGTTTTATTCTTTTTATTTATTTATTGTATTTTTATTATTTTTGTGAAAAAATAGTCATGTACCTTGTAACCCTATTAGCCGCCACGTGACGAGATCAATCACTCCTGGGCCCTCGACCACATGCTTAAGAAACTGCCGAATTTAACTTTGTGCTGGAGTAATTGCATATGTCATGTTGTCTCACTCATAGTTCGTCGCATTGGTTTATACCGATCCGGTTACCAGAACTGCCGAGACCAACCGATCCAAAACCACCGAAACCCCTGAAACCGCCCAAAAACCGCCAATTTAATACGGTCCGATACCGACACTGGGAACCATGGCTCTCTTTCTCTTTTGCTGGCCAATGTATATTCATGTTTATATCTGATGCAGATCTCAATCTGGAACCTTCAAGTTTTCTCAAGAGCTAGTATCACTTGATTGCAGCTCTCACATGGAAACTTAATGCTATCATCTGGCTAGAACTCAATAGATCAAGTTGTCAAACATTGTGATAGTCTTGATAAAAAATCCTTCTTTCTGTCGGTGTACACACTACTATTTGATCTGCATATTTATTCTCAGAAAGGTCAAGTATTGTGAATGCTTCGTTGAAATGTCCTAATGTAGCTCTTTTTCTAACTTTCAGGACCTAGGGAGCTTACTGGTGCAGTCGATCTTATAAGTCATTACAAGTTGGCACCTCACCATGAGTTTTTTTGCAAAAGGGCGCTGCCTTTGTCAATTTCAGACACGCATTACCTTCACAATGTTGTTGGAGAGACAGAAATCCGGAGGGGAGAAGGAATGGAGCTGGATCAACTTTTTGAGAATGCTTCATACTTGAGGAACACAACTGCTCATATTCAGCCATTTGAATTGGACACGCTTGGGCAAGCTTTTCAGCTGCGAGAAACAGCTCCTATTGATTTGCCATCTGTATGAAACTTGACATTCCATTACTTTCATAGACTTCAGGCTACAACTTGTGTAACAGCCATCTCCATTTCTCTGGTATGATGCAGTCTGAAAAAGGGTTACCAACTATTTCTGGGAAATCAAAAAGTGACTCCAAAGACAAGGAGCGGAAACATAAAAAACACAAGGACAGAGACAAGGAAAAAGACAAAGAGCATAAGAAGCACAAACACCGCCACAAAGATCGGGGTAAAGATAAGGATAAAGAGGAGGGTGACCACTTAAAGGTGCATCATGATAAGCCATATTGTTCAGTTGTTTTTTTATTTCCTTTGCTGCCAATGCTCAACTTTTTCATCATTTTATTTCCCAATTCAAATTATTGGCATTGCTAGAAGAGGAAGCACGGAGGCAATGAAGATCCCACAGATGTTCACAAGCACAAGAAAAGTAAGGTAGCATATAAAATTATCTTTTTTAAGAGTAGTTTCTCTGTTGGAAGATTATTAATGCAGGCGCCTCTTTTTGTTTAACTCGAACATGTAAACAACTTCTGTCAATGTTATTTCCAGCATAAAAGTTCAAAGGCTGATGAGATGGGAGGATAAGACTTGCAAGCTACTATTTTTGTTTCCGGTCTTTCGTTATCATATCCTCAAAATTGGTGGTATTCAAGTTTATCTGAAGGTTTGTCCTGTCTTGGAGGCGAAGTCTTTGAGGTATGTCTTATTCTGACTTGACACAGATTTCACATTCATATTGTGTATTAATAGATACTTGTATAGTAGGGACAAATGATGAAGATATTTTCTCAGTTATCTATATTTCTAGATTACAAGCTTTAAGATCAATAAAGAAAAGAGAGAATAAGATAATAAGAGAGAAGAAAAAGAGGATTTAAAGTAGAACTAAATTATAGATGTAGAATCTACCCGGAAGAAAACTTTAACTTGTAATTTCGTTCATAGGCAACTAACGGAAATCACTGTGTTAACCTCTATGGCCAACTGAAATGGGATGAGAAACTACATATGATTTCTTAGGTATCAAATTTATTATGTGAACCATTGCTCATGATTTAATTGGCTTTTTGTCTTTAGGTCTACTTCTGGGTTCCATTCCATAGCATGCAAGTGTTTGAGCTCTTAAAAATTGTTGAAAAATATGCCTGGAGAAACATTTCTATTGATAAGCTTGGTAGTGAAACAAATGCGTGGTTTCTTTTCTTATAATCTGTAGTTTTTTTTAGTTCAGCCATTTTCTATGTTGCACAGAGGCTCATTGGAGGTGGCGTACCCGTATTCGATCGTTTCGACTACTCTGATACATCAAGAACATATTGGATGCACTTACATATCCTACATTTTAAATAATATAGAAGGCTTATCTATGAGTTAAAGGAGATAAAAATATCATGTCCGTCTCTCTTTCTTATACTCCCATCTTTCCTTATCGAACTTGTAGTATAGAAATTGCAGATTACATTAAATCTTAAAAGGTTCCAGCTCAACTTGTAGTATAATCACAGTGGAGAACCATAGATATCTAGGGGCCTGCTATTTTAAAGGGGAAATGTGGTACATCCCCCTAAGTTTTCTAGCTATCCAAATAACTCTTTTAACTTTTATTTATTCCCAACCCCTAAATACCAATACAACATATAGTGTCTACTTTAATGCACAATGTATGTATAATAATTTTGAATTCATGGTAAAAGACATGCCCTACAATAAGGGACACATTTGTTTTGGAAGAGGTTGATAGTGCGGTTCACATCCATAGTATATGAACTTTTTTTTTTTGCTTTCGCTTCTATCAAATTTCAGTCTCCATTTTTGCCTTGATTTATGTGCAATCCGGTTTTGTGTGTTGGTTGTCATATTGAGCTCTGAACGAGTCGGTCTCCATGTACATCGAGAAGTTCGCTCGCGATCTCCAATGCACCAATATCACAAGTTAGGTACCAATAGCACAAGTACAAAGATCATAAGTTATGCTGATCACAAGTTTGGTACAAATATCAGAAGTTATGTACCATCAAGGTAGTTAAAGACGCAAGGCACACTCGATGCACAAATTCTCCATATCGTCCGAGGCGCACTTAAGGCGTACACCCGAGCGAAGCGAGGCGCAAAAATAAAAATACTAAAAATATACATAAATAAATAAATTAGTAATGTAAGAAATAAAACAAAATAACATATTAAAATCAACAAAAGCATATTAAAACATAGCCAAGTGAATTAGCAGAGAAGTAGTAGCAATAACAGTCAACATAACTAACACGAATTTGTATTCTCCCTACCATGTTTTTAGTAAATTATAGTTTTTTCAGTTCTACTGTAACCAACTTTAGCAACCGTGAAAATGGCTACCTACCTCCTACTTGTATAAGGTAATGGGTATCTCCATACCTCAAAGCTTCTATAAAAAGAAAGGAAAAAAAACATAAGGTGCGCCTATGTCTGGAAAAAGTCACCTCACCTAGTGAGGTACGAGGCGTACCTTAGGTGTGTCCGAGACGCGCCTTTGACTATCATGAGTACCATGACCACAAGTTAGGTACCAATATCACAATTTAGATAATAATGTCATAAGTTAGGTACATATATCATAAATTAAGTACCAAGATCAGAAGTGGTTTATGCTTATGCTGAACACAATTTAGGTACCGATACCACAAGTGATACAAATATCACAAGTTAGGTACCTATATCGCAAGTCACGATAATCATAAATTAGGTACCAACATCACACGTAAGCTTCAAATATCACAAGTCACGCTGTACAAATATCACAAGGTAGGAACTAATACAAAGTTAACTTGTATTGCTGACACCTAAAAAAGTGCTAAGGACCAAATGGTCTATAATTTTGGACGATGTCGGATTGCAAAACGAAAGTCACATCCAGACTCATTGGTTTGAGATGAGTCCATAAACACAGAGCAAAGCCTCCTTTGGAGCTCGGTGATATAAACGACATGTGAAACAGGGTTGCACGTAAACCGAGGTAAAAAACATAATTAAAAGTTTGATCTAAATGAAAGTGAATAAATCATATGAAGATAAAATGGAAAAAAGTTCATGATTGGGCGTGAGCCGCATTGAAAATAGAGTTCAGGAGAACGATTGACATCAACAACATAGTACGACATACAAATTGAGAACTAATTAGTTGGCCTAAGGGGGGCCCATATGCTAATTGTTGCTAACATTGTTCCTACCGGGGGCTTTCTTAAGAGAAGGTTCACAATATCGGTATTGGAATCAGTATAGGACCCTTCCTACGAATATCAGTATCGACAATATCGTGGTTTCAGATCGAAGTATCGGATTTTGTGGTAGCGGAAAGCAAATAATTATTGATAAATTATTAAAAATTTAGAGAGTATTTTAGGCATTTAGGTCTATTTTTAAGTATTTTTGATGTAATAGTTTTGAATTTGAATGAAATAGTAATCATCCTTGTTGATTTGTTTAACCTGCAATAAATAATTTTTTTTATTTACATGCTTTTACAACCTTATTATACTTTTACATCCATGACGTGAGACTTTTCCATTCAATTTTCTTTGCCGAATTGAGTGGAAAGGAGACCCCCAATGTTTGTATCGATATCGGATCGGGACATGCCAAACTGTATCAGTATTTCCTGTATCGGATCGGTAGCGTCCGATAGTGCAAACTACGAAGATAAGTGCAATTAATATATATGATCTCTTTTAATTAATCATCATTACTTTTGTAGGGGGCAAAATAGGAAAATAAGATGGTGGGAAGGGTAGCTACCTAATTTCAACACGTGTCCAAGGAGACTCTTTTAACATTTTTTTTTGTCCCGCATAGAAGGGCATTATGGTCCTACATACGGTATGTAGAAAATGGGAAGTATATGGGTGTATTGGGATTTAGGGGTTGGAAAAATGTAAAAGTTGGAGAAAGGGTTTTCCGGATAGCGCTAGAAAACTTAGGGGGCTGTACCAAATTTCCCTATTTTAGTTCTTGTTTCATCAATGATAAAAAATGATGGTTTTTATTAGTGTTACAAAGGGCATTGTCGTTGGCAAAGCTGAATGGAAGAGAATTATTCAAAGAACTGACCCAAATGTTTTTGGATAAATGCGTTGTCGTTTCATAGGCACTTGTCATCCCAATTATTTCGGATCAGATCCTTCTGTGTACATATCAAAAGACTTTGGAGCACATGCCCCTCTTTACCTAGATATTGTGCTAAGCTAGCTATTGCAGCTTTGCTAATTCTTCTAGCCGCAACTGTTTTGAGTTCTTTATTCTTCCTTCGATCAACAATATAAAATCTTTTTTCTTCCTCTCCTGAAATAATCTATTCTTTGTCATATTTCTTGATCTAAAAGGCGTTGAGAAAGTAATTCAACAATATTTTGAAATCCTTAAAATGAAGTGTGCTAACTTCACTCAAAATGAAGCTCAAGTACCAGTCAAAAGTGAAATCATCACGAATTTGACATTTATGGTTTTAAAAATGAATTAAATCAAATGTACACACGGGTGCTAAAGAAAGAGCAGATGTAAAAGTAACAATGGCCGAGTTTATGTAACTTATATGATAAATGTAAATGCCATTGTTTTAGAGAACTAAGTTGACAGAGGTAATAAGAATATAAACTAGCAGATCCATGAAATAAAGAGGGGGGGGGGGGGGGGGGGGGGAAGTTTCTCCAAGGGAAACGTTAAAGGTTATCTAAGACCTTGTGCCATGTATGACAGCTATCATGAAAGTATGAGCCAACTATTGCCTTAATTTAACTACTCTGAGCAACCAATGGTGGAGGCCTTTGGTAGGGATGTCTTGGTTCTGAAACCGAAATCCAAGCTCAAGCCTATTGAACAGATATTTGGATAATGGAGGGAATCCCTCTCAAAAGAGAGCCCTTATTTCATGAGGTCAGCGAGCATAAGTCCCTCATTATCCTACTGAACAATGATTTCTCACTTGACACGTTGACACAATGGAGGGAATCCCTCCCAAAAGAGATCCCTTATTCCATGAGGTCAGCAAGAATAAGTCCTGGATTATCCTACTTCAGGATGACACATAATGGGATTTCTTGCTTAACCTGCCGGCATTCCCAATCAAGTGCCAAGGAAGTGGAAAACTTTAGGCTTCGTCTCTATTACCATTTCTATTTTCAAAGAGAGCTGTGATAATCATCAGTACCTCCTGTATGTGAACCTTTCCTGTATCAAGGCTAGGGGTTCTGACAAGATAACAGCCTCTTGAATTCAAATTCTCGAGGTATTCCATTGCGTTCTCTCTTCACTTTGTGTTGATAGGAGAGTAAAAGTAAGTTGATATCTTATTGTTAAAAAAGTTACTAGACCAGACTTGTACTCAGACCATCAAGAAATTGGTCACCTCTTTTTTAGTTGATAGTATAGTGAAACTAAGATGATACTTCATTGTTAGAAAGAAGAGTACTAGTTCAGTCTTAGCTTAGTTTTCTGTTCTCTTCCATACCCTTCAGCCATCTTTTGAATGTTTGAAATGCAGCTTAGTAGCAGTCTCTTTACTGGTTTTAGATTCAGTAGTTTTTGTTTCTCTGCTATAGCTCCTTTAACTTTTATCTTTATGAATGCGTCAAACGTAATTTAGCGGCATAGCGCTCCACATCTGATCTCATTTTGGCTGGGCTCTCTGGGCTTTGAGTATTAGGGAATGAGTAGTCCAGTTTGCTGTTCATTTAGGAATCAAGTGTGTGAGGTGGACATCAAGGAAGGGTGAAGGAATGGATGGGTTTGTGAATCCCTGAGCCTGTGGAACCTAGAGAGTTGCTATTCCGCCTTTCCACGATCTTGATTTGCCTTTCATATTGCACTTTGTGTTGATCCGCTAGACATTAATTTAATTGGGTGCTTTGCTCCGTCTTCTGCGGTGAACTGCGGATGGGGCAAACTGAAGAATCGGTTCTCAGATCAATGATACTTAAGACATGTCGCACCTACAGAGAACTGCAGTGACAATGAACCAAGATGATGCATCCATTTTGAATGTCCATCTTCCTTTGTTTCAAAAGTCGAAAGCCACATTTTGACTTGAAGGTTTGAAACTCCAAGGCCCCACTTGCAAGCATTTAAAACCCGTAACTCACTTGACCGGTGTATCGACCCATAGTTAGCGGTGCCTGCCGGTAGGAATTTGTTGGTTGCAGACTCAAGACCGTGCTTGCAAACGTTTAAAACTTTTCCATATCTCACTTCACCTGGTGTATTAACCATGATTACTTGGAACATGGGATGCTCCAGGCCATGGAATGAAAACTAGAATAGATTGAGGACCTGATACATGGTATGTTGGGAGGTGGCTTCCTGGAACGGTTATTGGGAACACAATACATTTATCCAAAATGTGGAACATTTTCAAGGGACAAATATGTAAATATAATATATAATGTATATTTAGGATTCAAAATTAATCATGTACCATATATTTAGGATTCAAAATTAATCATGTACCACAATATAGCACCATCAAGAAATTCAAAACTAAAAGAATTCATAAGTTCCAAAATATACTAGAAATAACGTCTTCTGAAAAAAAAATGAAATATTAAACTCTAAAAGCTTTTAAACAAAAAATAACTAACATACCTCTGTCTTCATCCCTTTAAAAGCTTGACAGGAAGTTGAAGCTTAGAATCCAGAAGCGGGAGCGGGGACGGAAGCGGGGACAGGAGCTGGGACGAGAAAACGCGACTACTTAGAAGATGCTAAATTTGGGAGCGTGATGGGAACGTGTGCTAATAAATTTTTAATGTTTATTAATTGTTTTTATCAAAACTTATAAATATCTTAAATTTTTTTAGAATTTATAAAGTTCAGTTCAAAGTTACAGAGAGATCTTTCGCATGTTAATTTTTTATGACATCAAGGTAAGAAATATTTAGTTTCTTGGTACTTTGATAAATGTGTATTGAAAATTTTCCATTTTCTCTCACAAAATTTATGCCCTCTTTTAAAATTATGGTCATATTATGGGAAGCGATCATGTCGTCGGGGAAACGAGCTTCCGTCTCCGGAGAAACGAAGCTCCCGTCATCGGGGAAACGAGCTCCAAACGAGCTCCCAAGTAAGAAACGCCAAATCGAAGGTTCTTACTGAGATTCGTTGACCTCCTAGGAGTTTCTGACTTCTAAGAGTTGAAGTAAGTGTATATTCTTTTTGCTTGTTGAAGGTGATTTTTCACGTTCCAATTCGTCGATATCTGTGTTTTGGAACACTAGCTATATGGTGAATTCAAGTCATAATTACCTGAAACACAATATGTCTATATGCTGATTTCAAGTCATAGTTGCCTGAAAATCAATATGTCCCGTGTCATGGTACAAGTTCGTGAATGGGGGTACCACTTGGCTTTATTTTTGTTATTGTGGGGGTTGGTTTGCCTATTTGGTTAAAATACTACTTGGATCAGTGTTAGTTTTTGTTCAAAATTTAATTCAATAATTTTGTTATCATGTGAAGAAAAACCTTACATAAAACATAGTCAATTCAAAACTCAACTTCATCTCACACAATAAGACATAGTACTTCATATTTCATTGTCATACAACAACTGCTAAGCTTTCTATGATGTAGATAATATATTTTGGTTAACATGAATTTTTTCCAATTCCCTATGTATTTCTTCCTTTAGTTTTGTTATAATAATGTTTCCTTGTGCATTTTTAATGCTTCAGAAACTATGGTAACTTTATGTAGGTTCATAATGCAATTAGGAAAACTAAATTGTCACTCATTATTACCATTTAGCTGCTTAGCATTCATAAACTTAGAAGTTTGATTAAGGCTTTCTATTTTGTAACTATTCAATTCCCTACCCAACAAAAACAAAAGAAGTCTCAACTTCAAAACACTAGCTCAAGAACTTCATGAGAAGTGAAAAGTAATAATACATGGGGATTTGGATCGCTGAATTTGATGATCCAGATAGCATACCACAACGATATGGGTTGGAAGGGTTCCGTGTGTTGGTACATTCGGAAACGTGGTTTGCTGGGTGTTGTGGTGTTCTAGGTAAATATGATTCAAAGTTACCAAGGGATGAGCTCCTAGTCGTTATCGGTTTCTGCAGACAAGAATTTGTGGGATATAGGCTAAAGAACCTCTATGATCTTCACATGCAACCGGGTAATTCGAAATAATAATAATATGTTCTAGTATTGACAAAATTACATATTTTCTACGTACGTCTTGCCCACATCAATTGCTTTTCTTTTCTTTCTCATGACAAGGAGGGCACCACACCTCCTTTTCTTTCTAGCTTAGTGCTTAGATATGATTGACATGGTTGATCATATATGTAGCATAACTTGTGTTTTTAATTGCACTTAATTGAGGTTGCATATCATCCATTATTTTGCTGAAATTAATAAAATCTTTTTCATCTTTATAGGGTTTGCTTAATTGACTTCATTCTAATATTTCTTATTGGAAAAAGGATAAAGCTTGGGGCAGGTAGGGATTGGTCTTTTTGGATATGTGTTTTCTGCATTTGTAACTTTGGAAGCCAGTAAAGACCTTAATTTTTAAAGATGCGATAAAGTTTGTAAGTCATCTTTCCTGAAGGGTTATCTTTGTTCGCCTTTATCTTCCTTTTCCTCTTTCTTTATAAATCCTTCTTATAGATATTGTTAGTGTACACATGTAACCCTCAACCCTTACTACATAGGGATATTGAGCTTTTGTGCAGTGGCAGGGACTTCAACAGTTATACCTTCAATCTGTTTTCTGAATATAAACATCACAAATCAGACCATAAATGTCATCAGAGCACTTTTTAGGTACTATATTTTATCCTTGTATTACGTCTCATTACTATTAAGTTGTTTTACCCATAACCTCTTGTTAATATTTGATATAATGCCTGCTGGCTATGTTTTAAAAAGCGCACTTAAGCGGTTTTGGAGTCCTGGACGCCTCGCTTAGGGAAATCTCGTCCCAAAAAATGGACTCGCGCTTAGGCGGCGCTTAACAGCGCCTCGCCTATCGCTTGGCGTTGGAAAAAGCACAAGCTTTATAAAAACAAAAAAAAAATCGCTTGTCCATGGTATTTGTATGACTTTGTATTTTGATTATATTATTTATATTGTGTCTTTGCTTGATTGATAATTGGTATTGTTATCCATGCATGTACTAATAGGATTGTGTGGAAAATATATTAAAATTTATGTTTATATAGGATATTTTACATGTAGTTAAGTAAAAATGGGTGAAGCGCTAAGTAAGTGCTTAGGCGACGCTTAGGCGACACTTAGACGAAGCGCCACTTAAGCGCGCTTAAGCGAGACACCAGTTTCATCGTCTCGCCTCATGCTTAATATAACATAGCATGCTGGAACATGCACAAAACATACTCAAACCCTAATGTTTACCTTCCACTTTCCTATGTCACTTTTGTAGTATATGGACTGCCATTCCTTTTCACTGTGGCTTAATGTGTCATAGAGATTAGTGCATTTTCCTATAGCAAATTGTATTTTCTTATCTCTTCGTCTAGATTATATAGTTTACGAAAACTTAGAAGGTGCCTCCTTGGTTGCATGAGCTTAAATTCATATTCAAAAGGTAACTCTACCATCTACTTTACGTGCCAAATGGTCGCCTAGGTTTTAAGGCATTACCCTCTCTTGCATAGCTTCCTTGTCTAGGAATTGGCATCGATATAGAGGGTTGATGTCAGGTTGACAGTCGATCATAAAAACTTTATGCGGTATCTTACTCCATAGCCAATCCCATTCTGATGGGGGAAGGCTTGGAGGATGATGTTGATGATGGGAGGTCCTAGTCTACACGTGATATGGACTGAGCAATTGTGGAGGGTTACTTAATTTGTAAGACATTATGTGAAAGTCAAATGGATAAAGGGTATGGTATAGTATAAAAGAATACACTTCCTGTTTCACATGCTGCTTTCAGCATCTCAGCTCAGAGTGTGTTTAAATGCTCCACACTACAATTTTAGCATCTAATCATTTTCTATTCTCATCGACCAACACAATATCATCACCAAAGATCATACACCATGGAACCTCTCGTAGATATGCCTAGTGATCTCATCCATAACTAGCGCAAAATGCTATGGACTTGATTGTGAACCTTATAGATTGTGAACCTTGCTATAAGCTAACAAGGATAGGAAATGGTTTACTATCTCCTCCGGTGGTTTGCTATCTCCATCATAATGACGATTTGTAAATCGAGTGGCACGTGTAATGACAATTTATAAATCTAGTTGCATGGTGCAAAATGCTATATAAGCTAACAAGGATAGGAAAATGGTTTGCTATCTCCTCTGGTGGTTTGCTATCCTAATGACGATTTGTAAATCCAATGGCACACGTGTAATGAAAAGTTATAAATCTAGTTGCTTGGTGCAAATGCTAGGGTCAGGTTGGGATCATCTTTGCACTGGTCAATATGAACATTTTTCTGTGGATCTTGGGATGGTTTACTGGCATCATGTATTGTTCAACTTTATATTTAGCAAAGCATTTTGCCAGTACCTACATCTCGATATTTCTTAAAAACTTGCTAACTTCAACAAGTATTGTGCTTATCATTAATAATGGATGATCATCAGTTGAATTGAGTATAGTTTCAAATGTTTGCCTATCCAAAAATATATAAAAATAAAACATGACCATTTAAGCATCAATGGCAGTTTCCTGCTCGAGTTGATTCTCTGTGTTTGAATATTGCAGGGTTCAAAAGGGCAAATCATCCTATCCAGAGGCAGCTATGAGGAAGGAGATCTCACACACTCCCTCTTTTCCCTCCATATATCAGCGTGGGGGTTAGGAGTCTTTTAATTAAATCATATATCAGACAGTTTAGAGGAACATGCGCTCTCATATGTTCTGTTATGAAGACTGTCATTAGTTCTATTTTTCCATTTGTTTGCTGAAGATGACTTTGCTGACGAGTTTAAACAATTCTGAAAAATATCCTGTTATAGAAAATGAATGCACTGGACACAGGAGAGAATGTTGTACTTGCATAATGTTTATGTGATTGCATAATGTTTATGTGAATGTCGATGTGCAATCTAGATATATAATTGCTAGTCTGTGAAGTACCAGAAGGAAGAATTTGTGAATTTGTTGACAATAGCAGGATTATTCTCGCGTTATAAGAGAATATGGTTGCGGTAGCTTTACACTTTATGGTGAAATTGGTCAATCTTGGTCATGAATGATTTGTAGGACGGGATGATACATCTAAGATGTGTTCCACATATTTTTGTAAGAGTTATATTTTTTGTGAACTTTGATTGGATGTGCATTTGAACTTGTACACGTTGATTTATAGGTGCCTTTTATCCTAATAGGTACCTTCTAATTCTATATTAAATCCTAATTCTCGGGGAATAATAATAATTTGTTCGACAACTCATTCTATCCTCGGGAGTCGAATATATAGGACACCTTCAAATTGAGCAAGAACAATGGGAAAATTCAATGAATTGAGAATTTCTCATTTCTACAATTATTTAATGCAAATAATTAATAAGTTTGTATTTTATTACTAAAAAATTATGTTACGGGCAAGAGGCTTATAGAACCTTGGAAGTCAATTGTTAGGCAACTTTGCAGATTTGGAAGACGAAAGTGATCAAAATTTAAGTTATGAACCATTTTACGTGTTTGATTGGAGAATTTGTAGACAAGATTTACTGTGATTTGATATGAACCAATAAGTCTTGTTTGCCATGCCACGAAATTAGAGTTTTGACATTGTAGTTTTACCTAGCGTGGAAGTAAAAAAAAATTTATTTCCATTTTGCACGTTTAGTTAAAGGATCACTTGCTCTCTAGTGTAAATAAAAATAAAATACTATTTATGTCACTGTAATAAAAAAAAAATCTACTTTTTCATCCACTTTAAGAATTAGCAACATATCAAAATTTTGAATTTTTTTAGTTCTTTAAAGCATCCAAATGAATATTTTATTTTATAATATGTATGAAAAATATTCTTTTAAAAAAAAAATTTAGTTCATTCTATTTTCAGAAAATTTTATGTAGCGAAATAAATTTATATTAAATTCATACAAACGAAACAAGTTTGAATAATTTTGAAATAGAGACAAAGTCCGCCTTGACGGAAAACAAAAAAAAACACGTAGGCAAAAAAGCCAAAAAGTGGACCCCAGAAGCCCAAATTTCGTCAATACTGTTGGCTGAATTTGTGTAAGCACAAATTCAGCCAACAGTGTTGGCGAAATTTGGCCTTGTGGGGTGGTTGGGTTTTGTTTGTTTGGTTGGGTTTTGTTTAGTTGGTTTATTTTATTAGTTTGTTTTAATTAGTTATGTTTTGGTTTTTTTTATTTAGTTTATTTTTAGAATTTGATTTAAGAAAATATATTTTAACGAAATAAAATTAAAATAAATTAATTGTAAAGAAAAATTTAGAAATATTTTTTTTCGAAAATTTGCATCCAGAGCATCAAAATATGTATAAAAAAAAAATTACGAAAGCATCAAAGTTTAAAAAAAATTACGAAAAAAGCATCAAAACGTCCGTTGGGCGTTTAGATTTTTTAATATTATATTTCTATCGTTAATTTTCTCGCCGTTAACAGACATCCAGAGTAAATTTTAAATATTCGAAAATATAATTGCAGAAAGTAAAATTTGGAGGTCGAAACATCGTTTTTTTGCGATTCTAATTTTTTTGGAAGTCCATCAAACAGCTTAACCGTTTATCCCGTAGTACTTTTCGATACGGTCATTTTGACATAAACTGGATCTTGTTTCGATCTCTCAGTCAAAAGTTATGATACTTTAAAGTTATAAAATTTATATTTTTACCTGTAACGTGTGCGTCTTGTTTCGGATAAAAATTTTTTCTACACGATTTGTGTTACTCTCGTCGAAAACATACAAATCGGCTTATTGTTTAACAAAAACGATTTCAAACACAAATAGTTATGGCTGCTCGAAGTCTGCTCGACGACAGACGTAATATTCTTACGGCATATTTTTATTATTATTATTATTTTTAACGTCTGTTAACGACGAGAAAATTAACGATAGGAATATAATATTAAAAAATATAAACGTCCAATGGACGTTTTGATGTTTTTTTTCGTAATTTTTTAAACTTTGATGCTTTAGATGGAATTTATACAAATTTTGATGCTCTGGATGCAAATTTTCGAAAAAAATATTTCTAAATTTTTCTTTACAATTAATTTATTTTTATTTTATTTCGTTAAAATGTATTTTCTTAAATCAAATTCTAAAACTAAACTAAAAAAACAACAACCAAAACATAACTAATTAAAACAAACTAATAAAATAAACAAAACAAATAAATCAACCAAACAAAACCCAACCACCTAAACCAACCCGCAGGTCCCACAAGGCCAAATTCCGCCAACTGTTGGCAAAATTTGGACTTGTGGGGTCAATTTTTTTGCTTTTTTGTCTACGTGTTCATTTTTTGTTTGTTTTCCGCCAACACTGTTGGCGGACTCTGTCTCTATTTTAAAATTATTCAAACTTGTTTCGTTTACATGAATTTAATATAAATTTATTTTAGTACAGTAAATTTTCTGTTCTATTTTGTGGAACCAAACAGTCACTAAAGGCATCCTAAAATTTGTTGGGGACAATAACTTTGGTAGTCTTCTATGTAAAGAGGGCGTTGCAAAATTTACGATACTCGATCAAAACTTGTGGCGGCCTTTCCAATATACGAATCAACCAAAAAAACACCAATCAATATCCAACCTACAAATGGCATAATCCCCTTAAACGGCCAAACCCACCAGCAGACAAGAGAAAGGTAAAGGCTACTTAGGCTAAGAGAAAGTGCGGATCATGTCAACTCCACTGACCCGCATTCAAATTTGATACCCGTTTTGTCATCATCGAAAGAAAGAAAAACACACACTACAAAAATAAATACACATACTCAATCGGTGGTTTTCCCTCCCAAAAAAATAAAAAAAAATGATCTCCTCTCTCCTCCACTTCCGCTCCTCCCCGATCCCCCGACCCACCACCCGATCCTCCTTCCTGGATCTGTCTCCGGCGTCCAGACCCGAACCCGTCTCCGTCGACATCCGCCACCACTCCCCCGCCGCTAACGGGTCCGCGTACGACGCCGCCGTGATCGGGTGCGGGCCGGCGGGCCTCCGCCTGGCGGGCCTGGCGTCGGCGCGCGGGCTCCGCGTCTGCTGTGTGGACCCGGACCCGCTTAGCGGGTGGAGGAACAACTACGGGGCGTGGGTGGACGAGTTTGAGGAGGTCGGGCTGGAGGAGTGCATGGATCGGGTCTGGGAGAAAGCGACGGTCGTGATCGGAGGAGGGAGGGAGGGGGGGAAGGATCTTGACCGTCGGTACGGGAGGGTGGGGAGGAAGGAGCTGAAGACGAAGCTGCTGGAAGGGTGCGCGGAGCATGGGGTCTCCTTCCACAAGGCCAAGGCCTGGACCGTTGACCATCAGGCATGTACTTCCATCTTTTTTTTATACCAGCAAATTCAGTGCGTTGTACGTTAAATAAATTATTTTTCTTATATTAATATAAAATTATTTTAATATATTTTAATTAAAATTGATTATATATGTTTTTATATTTTAATTAAAATTTATTATATATTTAATTATGTTTTAATTATAATCAGTTATGGATATATTTTTATTTTTCATGCTCATGCGGTTAAGATGAAAGAGATTTTTTTGTTTGATTGACTTCAAATCCTTGTGTTTGTAGTATTATTTATAATAAATTAAAAAAAATTAATAATTTTTTTATATAATATTATTTTTTAAAAAATAATTAATTGATGATATAAATGACGGTTTACCGTTTTAAATATGGAAGATATATATTTTTTGATTACTTCTTTGATTTGATTTGTTTGTTTGTCCTGTGTGACTGGATCCCACTAAGGTCTCGTAGTAGTTAGTTTAGTGTTTCTGTACAACACAATCAGCGCTATAGCTATTTTTATCCTTTTTAACTTTAGCATTGACTTCCATTTAGCATTGACTTCCATTTATAAACGGTGAAAGTTGGTATCAATGGACTCAAAAGATATAAATTTCTGGTATGTCTTATTGAAAAAAATGCTATTATTAAGGACGTATTCTCAACCGAATTTTAGAAAAACATCTTTGCTAAGAACATTTTCTAAATATGTTGCACTGAAAATGCCTTTTTTGTGTTAAAAAAAATGTTCTTACTAAAGACGTTTTCACAACAGCATACGAACAAAACGTCCTTAGTAAAACCATTTATGTGTTAAAAATAATAATAAATAAATAAAAAAGTTTCTTATTAAGGGTGTTTGGGAGTCGGAATACATTTTTCTTTTTTTCATTTTTTTTTCTTTTCTACGTTCTACCCATAACGAAATCCTGAAAAAAATTGAATTAAAAACGTCATTGTTAAAAATATTTTCACCCTTGTTCTTTATTAATCCAGTGTTCAAAAAATAAGTCCTTACTAAGGATGTTTGAATTCTCTCGTCACAAATAGTCTAAACTATTTCCTTTCTATACAATTTCTATACACTTTAATTGCTTTGAGTAAACATTTTGGAATTTTTACTGACCGTTTCCTTCGGTTTAAAAAACACAAAAACTCGAGCTACTTAATAACAACCTTGCCAATGAACATGGTAAAGGGTATGGACACAAATAAATAAACTCCACTTTCCAATTGAGCTACCACATCTTTGTTTGAATGTATGAAAGAGATGGTTGTTTGAATGTATGAAAGTGAACATGCATGTGCACAATTTTGTAGTATGTGGGCGTGAACTCTTCCCATTGTTCATCTTTTATTATTATTTCAGTTAATTAAGGTTATGAACTATTAACAACAACTAGTTATTAATTAAACCTTTTTTTTTTACAAAAGCTACTTTTTAATGTTTAAAAACTCTTCTTAATTATGGTAATATTTAACATAATAATTAATTTATTTGAATATAATAGTGCATTATTATTTAAAGTAATTAAGCATATTATAATAATATTGAACAATTATGATAATTAGTTATTACGAAAATAAGTAACTAATAATACATAATTGTTTGCATTATTTAATAACTATTATAATTTAAGTGATAAGATTATTTTGTTAATATTTGGTATGAAATTTTTAATAAGTTAAATAATTAGTAACAATATTTAATTAGTAATTATTGTAATTAATCAATAAACTATTTGTTAATATTAATTATTAATACTTACTCAACATTAAATTAAATAATTGACACTAATAATTAACTGCAAACTTAGTTATATGATTAATTAATTAATTAATATTTTATTATAATGTAGTTTCTCACTTTCTCATTTTTTTAATGTTTAGTCATCTAAACAACTGGAAGAATGAGAAGAAGACAAGAATCAAGGATGAAAGTCAAAATGTATATGCACTTTTTTATTTTTACCTCACTTCCACCAGGGTATATAAATCCGAGACTTGAATAAATTTATTACTATGATCTGGAAAACATGAAAATCCTAGTTTTATGAACCTAACTCATTCAAATTACATCCAGTAAAATGGTACCATGCTACACATCACAACATAGCATACGCTAAATACCTTGGTCACATCAGCTAATAATTTGTCATGACAAGAATTTTGGAGTATAAATATAGCAAAAACAAAAGAATATTAGGTCCAAATTTGTCAATCAGATCCCTGATATTACAAAATTTGGTAACATAAAAGACACTGAATTTACAGGGATTAACACCATAGGTTGGTTTGTTTTTTCCTAGTCTTCGTACTAAGTACATTTTAATGTTACGAATAAAGCATGATTAAAAAGTCATGTACAATGCCACATGCAATGTCATGGATCAGGTTCCAAGAGATGTCTGTGTCTTCCTCTTTGTAGGAGGCTGTGTTTTGTTGTTAGGAAAGCGAGGGAAAGAAAATGAAATACAATCAATCATATATAAATACAAATGCATTCCCATTTCTATACAGAACAATTTTATTCTACTTTCCTTTCTTTCACTTTCCACTCAAACTAAAGCAGCCTAAGAACTACCAAGGATTAGGATTTTTGGCACTTGAAGGTATACACTAGACTTTACTTGGACCAAAAATTTAGACTAGTCTATTTTGTGTGAAAACTTGGGTCAATCTACTACATCCGAGAGACCGAATCAGAACACATATGGATGAGCATTAGTCGATTTTGGACCGAAAATTGAACCGAACCAAATAAGATATTCATTTCGGTTTTGGTTTTGAAAATGCTAAAATTTTATATTTAGTTTCGGTCAAAAACTAAAAACCGAATAAAAATTATATAATTACGTAAATACTCTCAATTCTAGATATTTTGTGATTAAATATGTATATTTTGAAAGCAATAATTCTATGTATGTGTTGAAGTCCAACTTTGATAATTTAACTAGTGCAATGTTGGACGTAATTTTGAAATACAACAAATGTGTGTATAAAGATTTCAATTTTCTTTTATAATTTAACCATGATCCTAACTTTGGGTCCGATCCGTTAAACAATAGAAGTGGTCCAACCGAATAAACCGAATCGATTATTCGGTTCAGTTTATTTTCAGTTCGGTTCCATTTCGGTTTTGGATTTTTAGAATTTTGGTTTATTAGGTCTTGATTACTTCGGTTCAATTGAAACCGAATAAAACAAATACGTTCACTGTTGGGCGTGTCGCAGAAGCGTTGCCAACCCACCTGAGATAACCAACTCCTATCTAACGAACACCAAGCACAGATGAAGACAAGTATATGGCGGTGGCTACGTCACCTGGACAAATTCCAACATTTATAACTCAGATGAAATTACAAGATTGCAAAAACTAATGTTGAAACCCTTTATCCTAATAGGTTCAACCCCCTCACCGCACTCAAGAAGGAACGACAAAGATTACAATTGAAATCACTTACCAACCCGTAGCAATTTTTCTAACCAAAGTAGACGACTCCTCGATTAGATCTCTTCTTCCTTCTGTCTTGTATGGAGAAGAACCCTAAGAGCAAATCACGAACTTTCTCTTAGATTTTCTTGTGGACGAGCACATCGAATCTCCACCTTTGTGCATGCTTTGTGCCTCCACCCCCCTCCTATATTTATAGGATGAGAAATCATATTTTAGGTAATAATAGAATTTTCTACATATGAAACACTAAAATAAGAATCCTATTACAACTAAAATAGTCCAACAACAATTATGGACGTCCAAATATGGTCAGATTAAATATTTGATAGAAATTTAAAATCTAATCAAATATTACATTTAATATAGATTTTTAAATTATATCAAATCAATTTTTTGACCATATATGGATTCTAAAATTTACCAAATTCAGACTGGACTCCAACATTCACTCCTAAGAACACTTGCTCATTGCAATGTCACACTTCCACGCTCACCACTTGACAGTGGTGAATGGTGAGCCTTATACTATCACATTTTAATATCTTACTTATTTTTGGTAATCCTCTGTTTATGATATTTGGCTTTAATATTACACGGACCAACAATTCACCACCACTGCGACTAGCTATCTAAAATTTACACACGCGTGCATGGCAACTAACACTCAGAGATTGTGCCAGGAGTTCCGATCCAAGATCACATGCTCCGACGGCTGCGACATATGGGCTAGTTTGGTCGTCGACGCCAGCGGCTTCACCAGCCCTTTCACGGAGTACGAGAGGCCGCGGGACTGCGGCTACCAGATAGCCCACGGCATCCTAGCCGAGGTCGACTCCCACCCGTTCGATCCCGACACGATGCTCCTGATGGACTGGAGGGACGCCCACCTGGACAACGAGCCGTACCTACGGCCCAACAACGAGAAGATCCCGACGTTCCTCTACGCAATGCCGTTCGACTCCAGCCTGATCTTCCTCGAGGAGACCTCCCTCGTCAGCCGTCCCGCGCTGCCCTACGCCGAGATCAAGAAGCGAATGGTGGCGAGGCTGCGGCACCTGGGGATCCGGGTGAGGAGGGTGGTCGAGGACGAGAAGTGTTTGATCCCGATGGGCGGGCCGTTGCCCAGGATCCCCCAGGGCGCGATGGGGGTCGGCGGCACCGCGGGCCTGGTGCACCCGTCGACGGGGTACTCGGTGGCCAGAACATTGCGGCTCGCGCCGCTGGTGGCCGACGCGATGGCGGAGTGCTTGGGCTCGACGAGGATGGTCAGGGGGGGGCCGATGCATCGGAGGGTGTGGAGCAGTCTGTGGACGGATGAGATGAAGGGGGAGAGGGAGTTCTACAGGTTTGGGATGGAGACGCTTTTGAAGCTGGACTTGGAGGGAACGAGGAGGTTCTTCGACGCGTTCTTCGATCTGGACCCCTATTACTGGCAGGGGTTCCTTTCGTCACGGTTGTCCACTAAGGAGCTGGTGATTTTGTGCTTGTCTTTGTTCGGCCATGCGTCGAATCCGTCGAGGCTGGATATTGTCACTAAATGTCCTGCTCCTTTGCTTAGGATGATTGGCAATTTAGCCATTCAGGCTGTTTAGATTTGGACCCACCACAACCACTGGTATGTTGTTACGAAAGCGAATCCCTTCCTTTTCTTTCTTTGGAGAAGCACAACTTTGTGCATAGCACGATGCAGACTCCTATTGGATGAGAACACGAAAGGGTCCATTGGATTGCAAGGTGGAAAATAAATTAATTTTATGCGACGTTCACACTCATGCATGCTGATGGTTGTGTTGCCTGCCGCCAGCGTGCTCATCGGCAAAAATTGGGGAGTAGTGTCTGAATGACCGAGGAATGCTTCTTTCTTGTACGCGGCAGTGCTTCTTTCTTGTACGCGGCAGCATCGATGAGGATGGTTGTTCTCCGTTCCTTTGTGTTGAAGTTGTTGGTTTGGTCTTGTAATGTTACGTATCTGTGTTTGTATTCGAAGGTTGCAATTTAAATCTGAATTTATGTATGAATGCGTAGATTGATGGCAGTTTTTATTACACTTGCTTTGAATTTATGTATGTATGAAGTTCGTCATCTTTATTTTCTTTGTAAGTTTTAAGATTTTCTCTACCGGCACTAACATTAACTAGATGCCCTTTCAAGGGAAAGTTAGGAGAAATATATGGTAGCACTTGTGCTATTTTGATGGTGATTGCGATTATACACAGTAACACTTGTGCTATTTTAGGGGCACTACAAAAATTATTCGATGCTGTCAGGATTGTCAAATTTTTTGACAGTCCTTCCATAAGTAGGACTGTCAAAAATTTTTAACAATCCTTCCAATATGTATAATTGTCAAAATTGTCTATTTTAGGACTGTCAAAAGTTTTGACAGTCATTTTTAAAATTTTGACAGCCCCAAGTAAGAAGTGTAGTGCCCTAAAAAACTCTTGTATCTGATAGGATGAATGACCAAATTTTTTTTTTTTTAATAGTCACGCACCTATTTACACTCTAAATCGTTCTCAGGCTCGAACTTTCTCCAACCAGGTTGAATGTCTGTTGCACTCCCACTGAAACAATGCTTGAATGACCATTTTGCTGCTATAATTATTTGATATTAGGCCTATATTTACTCAAATAGCCTTACAGGATTGTTGGTGTTTCGCCTTTCCTTCTCTCTGTTATAGAAACGACATCTTGATTCAGTTATGTTGGAGCTTCCCTTCGCATTGGCGCATTTGTTTATGCTGCTCACAAGACTTTTGTTCGAAAGGACTCTAATTAAGGTTTATATGGAATAGGTCATCTTCGAATATCTTCTGATTCTTTGCTACATTATAAGGTGAGATAGTATATGGTAATAGAAACAAACTGTTTCACGGACATGGACGTCTCAAGTCATTTGGGGGTCTTAGACAAAAGTCCAAAGATAAAATTATTTTAAAAAAAAAATAATTAAATTATATAATTTTATTATATTGATTTATATGCAAATTCTCTTTCTTGATCCGGACTTGGGATCGGTGATGTATCGTTATAAACGTTACATAGACGAATTTAAAAACTTTTTTTCATTAATAATTTTTAAAATTAGAATAAGAAGCATTTGGAAAATAATATACAATTGCTATCGTAACTAAAGAGTATTATTAAAACATAGGCTAAATTGCAACTTGATACCCTCAACTATCATTGTTTTTCAACTTGATACCCTTAACTTTTATAGGTACCAACTTGATATCCTGAAATTATTTTGGACCAAATTGCCCCTTCTCTTCTCCCCCCAACCCTCCGCTCTCCGGCTGCGGGTGGTCGGTGGGCGGCTGGCGCGCGCAAGCGGACGGCGGGGGCGAGCGGGGGCGGGGACGCGCGGGGGCGCGCTGGGCAGTACGCAGTAAGCGCAGAGCAGAGCGCGGGGGCGCGAGCGAGCGGGTGCGGGACAGAGCTCGACGGCGCGCGGGAGCGCGTTGGGCAGCGCGCAGTGGTGCTCGGGGCAGCGTGCGGTGGCGCTCAGGGTTGCACGCAAGCGGGAGCACGGGCTCGAGGGTGGCTAGGGGGGGCGTCGGGGGCGGGTAGGTAGGGTCGTCGCCGGAGGGGGGGGGATGGTCGCCGGGGTGGGTGGGGGGAAGTAGCAACCAGGGGTGGGGAGAGGGTAGTTTAGGAATATAAAAAAATTGGGTATCAAGTTAGAAATATAAGTTGAATAGAGTATTAAGTTAGTATATATCAAAGTTTAGGGTATCAAGTTAAATATTGTCAATAGTTGAGGGTATCAAGTTGCAATTAAGCCTAAAATATATTACCACTTTCAAGAGTTGAAAATTAATTGTTCAATTCCTCGACAAATTATCTGACTCCAATTGCTGCGGTGCCATCGGAAGTGTCAACTTCGAGCCATCAATAAAATGACTAAATGAGCCATCAATAAAAAGAAAAAAGTTTGTAGAATTTAATTTTTTTCGAGAGAAAAAGAGACGTTACCTCCGAATCTAATTTTTTTCATAATTTTTTGAGAAATGGATAAGTAGAGATTAGAGGAGAAGGAGAAAAGTCGGTTGCCCCTTTCATGAAAAGTCGAGTTTGGAAGAGAAGAGGAAGACTTGTTTGCTCTTTTCCGCAGCCCTAATTCGAAACCAAATTTTTTTTTATTAACCATCAACTAGAAAACAAATCTGATCTCAGTTCTATGGGTCGTTACTCGTTCGTAGCTAATTTAAATTTTTTTTGGGCCCCATATAACTTTGGGCCCTATGATAACTACTACACTAATTTTTTTTAAAAAATTAGGACCCCTAAAAAAGTGGGGGCCCTAGGCAGCTGCTTGCTTTGCTTAATGGATGAGCTGGCCCTGGGACATAGATACATGCACAACATATGCAATGATGTAAACACGTCACATATTTGTTGGTGCCCTAACTATATTTTGAAGTGTCTGTGTCATCTCCAATCTTATAATGAGGCTTAGAATTTGCTCAAAATTGGGTCGTCCAAGCCGTAAGTAAATACTCAACCAATTTAATTTTTAAAAAACTTACGGTGACTAGGTCACAATACTATCTAATCAATCTCACACGAATATCCAACTCCATAAGGAGACACATATATCACAATATAATCTGAAAATACTCAATCACATAAATAAAACGCGATGAGATATCGAAGAAAATAAACGAAATACAAGACAAGTCTAAACAACAATAATAGTCTAACCTGCAATCAATAACATCCCAAATCTCCAAATATGTCGGAAACAAGTCCTCTAAGTCGCAGTCTGGAAATATATTTTCAGTCAGGATGGAACAAAGTACATCTCTAATAGCAGTTCTAAATCAATGATATAAACTATGTAGCAGTAAATAGATGTAAATATACAAGATGCATATACATGTACAAGAGATACACAATAAAAGAAATACTGGAAATAAATACAAGAATGAACAATATGACAATGAACAAGAATACTAATGACTAAGTGTGTGAGTACTAGCTTTAACATGTGATTGGCTTGGGAACTTGTATACGAATAATGACCTGGTTAGTCATACGTGCGATATATGACCAACACTAACATGAAAATAAGACTTGTACATGAAGGGTATGATCACATATCTACACTAAAATACTTTCCACCCCCGACTGGTATAATGGATCCAACCATGGTACGCTATGGCATGGGATTCCCTAAGAAGATAGCGACTCTTTCCGAGAATCAGTGTCTGTACATGCACAAGATAATCAATAAAACAAGACTTGTACAAGATACACCATATATAAGGAATAACATCTCATGACGAGATTCGAATGTACCAATCCGTCGTGTAACCATCGTGTCAAGAAATATGGATATCTACACTAAATACAATGAACATAGATAATATCATAAACAAGAAACTATCAGAGAATGTACTCGCCAGGGGTCCTTAGCTGGCAATATCAATATCCTGCTCCTGAAGTCTCGCAGGATGATCCAATGGTCCTATATACATATAATATAATACAATATAGCATCATCCATTACACTAGCACACATACAAACATAATCATACTACGCTCGGAACTACGCAAGGGTGACAACTAGTCAACTAGCAGGGTCAAGTGTGCGTCTAAATGTACGGGTGTTATGTCTTCAAATGCGGTGCATAATCAGACAGTCAATCACTAACACCTGTCTAAGCCAGTACGTTGGTGTACACAAGGCAGTCGATCACTAATATTCAGGGTCACATGGTCATATTCAAATACAGGGTATCCGCAGTTAATGCCTAGGGTCATACATCAAATATTTTACGGTCATACCTAGTACTAGCAATTGATTATCACATAATGTATATATACCAATTAATTATCATACACACACGCACACGCACACTAGTTATTAGGTTCACCGACACGGGTCTGAAATCAACCAACTAAACCTGTCATGAAGCAATATGTTAACCCTACACTATTCACACATACACACATAAAATCACGAAGGAGGGCAGTCGAACCTTGGCGTGCACGTACGGGGTCGACGATAACGACGATGAGGATGATGATGATGGTGATGATGGTGGTGATGATGGTGATGATGATGACCAGGGATGGCCGGAGAGGAGACTCAAGTGAGGTGTTAATGGTGGTAGAGCTGGTGATTGTGGTGCAGTCGGGGCTAAGGTGAAGGAGGTGGAGAGAACAGGAAAGAGAGGTGGTGGTGGACTGTCGTGGGGGTGGTGGTCCGGCAAGGTTGAAGGTTCGGGAAGAAGATGATGGAAGAGGAGGAGGAGATCGTTGATGTTAATGGTGATGGTGGTGGCTGTGTCGTGATGTTGGGGAGGAGTGGAAGACGAGGGTTGATGGAGGCTGGTGGTGACGAGCGGCTCGGTGTTGGTAATCACCGGAGGAAGGAGGGGAGAGGAGGATGAGTCGGGACGGCGATAAAGTTCAGCAGGGTAGATAGAGGAGAATGGAGGGGAGAGGAGGATGAGTTGGTCGGGGTGGCGTGGGGAGTGTTGTGGTAGGAGAAGATGACCACGGGGGAAGTCTAGCAGCGGGGATGTCCTCGGTGGAGGCGCTGCCCCGACGGGGTGTAGGCGGCGCACAACCGGAGGGGGGAGTCGGGCTCGGCTGTGTCGGGGATGATGAGGGTGTAGGGAAGATGACCGGAGGAGATGGAAGGAGGCGGTTGGTTCAGGCGAGGAAGTCGAGGGAGCGGTGGAGATGGTTGTGAACAGCGGAGGAGGCCGTGCTATCGAGGGGATCAGGAGGGCGGGAGGTCGGGATTGCCGGGGCTCCGGCTGCGGGGAAAAGGAGGAAGGAGGTGATGGTGAAGGTTGGTTGCTAGGGTTCAGGTGTGGGGTTTGATGTAGGTGGAGGTGATGATAATTTATGTAGAAAAAGATTATATATATATGTGGGGAGAAAATGGTGATGTAGCCCTAGGAATTTGGGCCGCCTAAGTACACCTTGGGATGGGGTTGTTTTGGAAAAAGGGTTATTGTCACGCCCCAGTCCCAAAATATCGAGGGACTAGTCACGTAAAAATGGCCAGCAGTACACACCAATGGACATCCCAATTTAATGGATCCATCGGGCATACTTAAGCTGTAATATAGGTCTACAATAATAGGTCATAATACTAATCTCATCCACACACAGAAAAATAAGAACAACAGCAAATAAAGGAAAGTACATCGAAGTCCAGTTACAGCAGAGTATGTCGGGGAACAACCCGATAAAAAGTCTAAACACTGGTTCATCAGACCAGAACAAAGGAGTCCAAAATAAAGTATCTGATGAGTACAATATCATAAGCTCAAGTAAAGTCTTCAGCCATCACCTCTGCTTCTATGTTAGGTTCTCCTTCAGCAATAGCTCCTGGTACAACTTCAGCTCCTGTCCCGTAAACCTCGGGATAATGCTCTTCTGCTAAACCTGGGGACATCATCCATTCCAGGTCCTCAGGGGACATAGCAAGGTACAGAAATCACAAGTCAAAAGTAAGGCAGTGAAATAGAAAATGAAATAAGCAGGGTAACTACATAACCATCTATGTGAAAATGCAACTGAGAGCAACACTAGTACCCAGGCTGAGACTGCTACAAGCTCTGTGTCGGAAAGCCGGTAGCAGCAATATCTAGTAGTGGTCTAGCTCTGCTCGAGAGTCTACAACCTCACAATAGTAGTATATATATATAGAACAGCCTGTAGCCTGTGTGTCTCTCCCCACCCAATGTAACCACACGTCGCATGTCCATGTCACGTGAGATCAGAGCTAATGCAACAGTCATAATCTAAGAGTATAATAACTATGTCCATCCTGTATCCTATACAGAATCACCTTGAATATGTCAGGAAGATTCTGTCAATGTATGGTGTCAAGTGTCCTAGGTTGTAGTGTACTTGATAACAAGCACGAGAATATAAAGGGTCTCGAATGTCCATCACTAATGACATACACAACTCCGCGTACGGGGTTGGCACCCGACTGTGATCGGACGCTAAGTATGTCATACGGTCCTAGGTTATATCATGTACACTAGTCACAAAAAATAGAGCAATAGAACAAAATAAACAATTAGACTGAAATTTATGGCAAGGTACACTTGCCTGGGATTGGAATTCCAGTAGCGGTCCTTGTAACAGTGGGTTCAGCAATAACTCCTCCAAAAGCTGAAATGAACATTACCAACAGTCTCAGAACATAAGAAATAGTTAGAAACGCCTGTCCTTAAGTCCAGTTTGGATACAAGGGCAAAAACGACATTTCTAGGCCAAAGCGGGTCCATGTGTAGGTCGCTTAGTACCGAAAATTGGGTCAGGGTCAAAAGTCTCCAAATTAGTCCCACTTAGTGTCAACAGGTCAGGAACATCGATACGAACCCAACGGAACTTCCAGAATTGGATTCCGATGAGCCGTTCTCAAAATCGCCCGTCAGGTGAAGCCTGTGGGGCCCACGACACACGATTTTCCAACGTTCTCAGAATCGAACCAAACTTGACCCACAGGACCAGCGTATTGCTACGAGTCCAATGGCGCAAGTTTCGTCTCGATCTGACGTGAATACACTAAGTTACAGCTAATTACAGAAAAGTCGGATACGGGGTGTTGTCCGCGGATACGCACTGATTCCGGTGTGCACGCACATCCGAATCAGCTTCTGTGGAAGCCCGCACGTCCGTATCTACGATGCTCACGTGTCGGTGAAGACCTTACGTGACCAAGTCATCCCGTTTGGTGGGGCGTACTCGATTCCGGGGTAAAACATGGCTTAGTTTTTCTTATTTTTGGATCGCGGTGTACGATCACCACAGGACGCGATGCCCCGAACGGGTTGCACGGGCACCGAGAGGGTCATACAGGCTACGCGATGCAACAAACAGAATTAAAAATGGGGCAGCGAGGAGAAAGTTATGAGTACCTGAACAGGGCTCCTGAAAACTGCGAATTCTCGTGTCCGTGTGTCTTCTCGACACAGTTCCTGTGTCCTATGTCCTGGCTGCCGTGTCCGGGCTTAGGGCTAGGGTTTCTGCGTTGTCCTGATCGCCGGAGGCTTCGTCGGAGAGGTGCTGGGTTCTGGGGAGGCTGACGGGGTCGAGGGCGGCAGCTCGGGTCTCCGGCGAAGTCGGCGGAGCGGCCAACGGAGAGGAGATGGAAGGAAGGAGGGCTGTGAGGGGCGGCACTCTGGAAGAAAGGCGCTCGGGAAGGTCTGCTGGTCGAGGCGGCCGGAGTGCTGGCCGGCGAGGAACTCGCGGAGAGAGGTATGTCGTTGGCGAGAGTTTTTCGGTCGGCGGTCGGGGTTATGGGGAAACGGAGGGAAGGAGGAAGGAGCTAGGGCTATAAATAGAGAGGGGAGGAAGACGACGGGGTGGCCGGTTAAGGGAGGCGGTGAGTCGGCGGTTGCGGGGGAGCCAGAACGGTTGGGAGGTGAGCGGGCGGCAGGTCGGCCGGCGGGGGAGGCGTGCGGTCGGGCTCCGTCGGTTACAGGGAAGGGGAGGGGATTCGTTGGCGGGCCGGGTCAGGTTCGGTCGGGTCGGGTTGGCCGGATCCGACCCGTTAAGGGTTTGGCCCGGTTCAGTCAGACCGGCCGGGTCTGAGTCGGTTCAAATACTGGTTCGGTTTGGTTCTTTATGTGGGTTTAATTAATTAGATTAATTTAAATAGTTTTTAATGCTTTTAAAATCCATCCGGGATCCAATAAATTTTTGGAAAAATACCCCAAGCCCGGTTTTTAATTTTACACTTGAAAATATAATTTTTATCACATTTTAATATTATTTAATATCTTTTAAAAATTCATTTTAAATTAGAATACCCTAGTTTATTGGTTTTAAAAATACAGAAAATTGCTAATTAAATTCAGAAAATTAAATTTAAAAATCCTTAAAATTTTCAGGTGATTACGATCTACCCTCCTTAAGAAAATTGCGTCCTCGCAATTAAAGATAAAGCTAATACTAGAACAGCACTATAGGAATTACAAAAATTACTTAGGATATACCTGCATCCTCGAATAAATGGGGATATCGCTGGCGCATGATATCCTCCCTCTCCCAGGTAGATTCACCAGGAGAGTGTTACTTCCAAGCCACACGAACCAATTTAATTGTCTGTCCTCGCAGTGTCTTCTCGCTGGTGCCGAGTATACCCACTGGTTGTTCTTCATATCTCAGGCTTGGACCTACGGCGATCTCAGAATGATCCACTATGTGACTTGGGTCAGTCACATACCTTCTCAACTGTGAGACATGGAATACATCATGCACTCCCTCTAAGGATGGAGGTAATGCAAGACGATAGGCCACCTCACCAATGCGCTCCAGAATATCGAAGGGCCCAATGTATCTTGGACTCAACTTGCCTCTGCTCCCAAAGCGAATGGTTCCTCGAGTAGGTGAAATCCTCAGGAATACATGTTCTCCTTCCTTGAACTCTAGGGGACGTCGGTGTGTATCAGCCCAATGCTTCTGTCTGTCCTGAGCTGCACGAAGATGATTCTGGATTTGTTTAACCTTCTCCACGGTTTGCATCACCAGCTCTGGTCCCAAAATTTGTCGCTCTCCGACATCACTCCAGCATATTGGCGATCTGCACTTCCTACCGTATAATGTCTCGAAAGGTGCCATCTTGATGCTTGCCTGGTAACTGTTGTTATATGAGAACTCTACCAAATGCAAATGATCTTCCCAAGATCCTCCAAAGTCCAACATACAGGATCGCAGCATATCCTCCAAGATCTGGATTGTACGTTCTGATTGACCATCTGTCTGGAGATGATAGGCAGTGCTGAATTTTAGTCTGGTACCAAGACTCTCTTGCATACTTCGCCTGAAATGAGAGGTAAATCTCGAATCTCGATCAGATACAATACTAACCGACACTCCATGCAATCTTACTATTTGTCTCATATACATGTCGGCTAGTATCTCTGTGGACTGTCTAACTCTAAATGGCAAGAAGTGTGCCGATTTAGTGAGTCGGTCCACGATAACCCATACCGCATCTTTTCCACTGGGGCTCCTTGGGAATCCCGTGACAAAGTCCATGGTGATATGTTCCCACTTCCATTCTGGTATGGGAAGCGGCTGCAGCATTCCGGCAATCCTTTGATGTTCGGCTTTCACTTGTTGACAGACTAAGCATTTAGCTACAAATCTGACAATCTCTCTCTTCATTCCATGCCACCAATAATACTGCCTTAGATCTTGATACATCTTTGTTCCTCCTGGATGAACAGAGTATATGGAGCTATGGGCTTCAGTCATTAGCTCCTGTCTCAATTCTCCATTTGGTACATATAGACGATCTCCGCACCTTAATGTACCATCCTCATGTATGCGAAGTCCTGTCTGCATGCCTGCTTTGGTCTTCTCTTTGAGTCTTCGAAATCTTGCATCAGTAGGCAAAGCTTCTTTAATTCTTTCCACGAGCGATGACTTCACTTCCAGATTAGCTAGCAAGCCACTCTGTCTTGGTAGAATAACCTCTATCTGAAGCTTTTGTAGATCTCTCAATAGCTCAGGCTGCATTGTCAAGAAATAAGCTGTAGGCTTCCTGCTAAGTGCATCTGTTACTACATTTGCCTTCCCTGGGTGGTACTGCAGATCTATATCAAAGTCCACCATTAACTCAAGCCAGCGTCTTTGCCTCATGTTAAGCTCCTTCTGAGTATATACATACTTCAGACTTTTGTGATCAGTGAAGATCTCCACCTTCTCTCCATAAAGATAATGCCTCCAAATCTTCAGTGCAAATATTACAGCAGCTAGCTCCAGATCATGCGTTGGGTAGTTCTTCTCATGGACCTTCAACTGTCTCGATGCATAAGCAATAACTTTGCCGTGTTGCATCAAAACACATCCTAGGCCACTACCTGACGCATCGCTATAAACAACAAAACCGCCTGACCCTGAAGGAAGAGTCAAAACTGGTGCTGTTGTTAGACGCCTCTTCAGTTCTTCAAAGGCCATATGACATTCTTCTGTCCATGCAAAGTCCTGATCTTTCCGTGTCAACTTCGTCATTGGCTCTGCAATCCTTGAAAAATTTTCTATGAACCTTCTGTAATATCCAGCAAGTCCTAGAAAGCTCCTCACCTCAGCAACTGATGTTGGTGTAGGCCAAGTCTCAATAGCAGCAACCTTCTCTGGATCAACTGACAGTCCTTCTCCTGAGATAATATGCCCCAAGAATGGCACCTTATCCATGCAAAATTCACATTTACTGAGCTTAGCATAAAGCTTCTCCTGCCTCAACGTCTCTAGCACGATTCTGAGATGCTCCTCGTGCTCTTCATGGCTTTTGGAATATACCAGAATGTCATCAATAAACACAACCACAAATTTATCCAAGTATTGGTGGAAGACTCGGTTCATCAAGCTCATGAACACAGCAGGCGCGTTGGTTAAACCAAACGGCATAACTAAGAACTCATAGTGTCTATACTTGGTTCTAAAGGCTGTCTTCGGGATATCTTCCTTCCTCACCCTAATTTGGTGATAACCGGATCTCAGCTCAATCTTTGAAAATACCCTAGCTCCACTCAATTGATCAAATAAGTTATCAATACGTGGCAAAGGATACCGGTTCTTAATGGTCACAGCGTTTAACGCCCTGTAATCAATGCATAAGCGAACTGTTCCATCCTTCTTCGGTACAAAAAGTATAGGTGCTCCCCAAGGTGAAACACTGGGCCGGATGAAACCTTTCTCCAGAAGTTCATCAACTTGCTTCTTCAACTCTACTAACTCCTTAGGGGCTAGTCTATAAACCGTTGAAGTGATCGGTTCTGCTCCTGGAGTTAAGTCTATGGTGAATTCTATTTCCCGATCAGGTGGTAGACCTGGAAGATCATCGGGAAATACATCCACAAACTCTGATATAACTCTTGGGTAACTTGACTCCCCTTCTACAGTTAATACCCTAAGAGTTGGCTGAACACCTTGTTCTACAGCTCCTCGAAGAAATTCAAACTCTGAGTGTCCAGGTGGTCTGAATATAACTTTTCCAAGCCGACAATCAAGAGTAGCATGATACTGACTTAACCAGTCCATACCAAGTACCACATCATAGTCAGGCATAGAAAAGATCAGAAATTGGGCTCGTATTTCTCTCCCGCAGACTACTACTGAGCATGATCTATAGATATCACTAACAGGTATGATTCCACCTCCCGTAAGAATTCTCTTAGTCTTCGGAAGGGGTGCAGTAGCTACTCTATGGGTGGCTACGAAGCTAGCAGCTATAAATGAGTGCGATGCCCCAGAATCAAATAAAGCTACAGCAGGTAATGAAGCTACTAAGATGGTACCTGCTATAGCTTCTCCAGCAATAGCTTCTTCCTGAACAGCCAATGCAAAAGCCTGACCTCGTCCCTGTGCTGGTCCCCTCTGCTGACGAGCCTGTTGGAATAGTGCTGCTTGAGGTGGCAATGGAGGTCTTGGCTGATATCCTCCTGGAGCTGGTGGTCTGACTCCTCCAACTCCCGTCTGCTGTGCTCTCATTGCTGGATAATCTGGCCGTGGTGCAGGTAGAGCTAGTCATGGTTCTCCCTCTCGGCGTGCTGTGCAGTCCCTGGATAGATGCTGGTTGGAGCCGCAAACCAGGCACAATCCCAATTTGCGTCTGCACTCCTTTTCAATGTGACCCAACTTGCCGCAGAAATGACAAGTAGGCAGGGTTCTTGGTGCTGCTCTCTGCGGTAGATTCCTTTGGAGTCGCTTTGCAGAATCCCCTTGTGCTGCCTTGGATGGTGCTGAGGTAAATGGTCGCTTCAGGCTTGACTCCCTCCTGGTGACGCGCTCCATGCGTCGTGCCGCAGCAAGGACATCGTTGTACGATGTAGGGGCAACAGATCCAATCAACCTCTGAAGCTCGAACCTGAGTCCATCAAAGAATTTCTCCGCCTTCTCTTCTTCGGTAGGAATTAGAGAAGGGGCGAAACGACTCAGGCGAATGAATTCAGCATTATACTCCTCCACTGTCATGTTGCCCTGGATGAGACGGTTGAACTTATCTCGGAGTTCTGATCTAGCAACGGCTGGGATATACATCTCTTGGAAGAGTCTGGAGAACTCTTCCCAAGTAACTCGGTCATGTCCGAGCCTCCTTTCTTCAGCTAGCCACCAGTGATGCGCGTTGTCCGTCAGTTGCATTCGGACAACAGTCATCCATCTCTCCCGCGGAAGTTCAGCTGCTTCCAACTGATGTTGTGTATTGGTGAGCCACTCATGCACTTCAGTTGGTCCTTCCTTGCCCGAAAAGGTACGGGGCTTAAGTTGACGGAAATCAGTGATAGATCCCGTCGCTGGTCGCCTAGCTTGCGGGTTTGCCTGCTCCAATGCATTTACTAGGCTGTTTCTCAGGTTCGCTGCCTCCTGACGCTGCGTCTCCTGTTGAACTTGTTGTTGAGCTTGCATCATGGCATAAAATATCTGGAATATTTGCTGCCCATCCATTGCTTGTCCTGGTGGGAAGGCAGGCATCTGTGGAGTGAACTGTGGCGGAGGTGGGATATCATCACGCCTGAACCTTGAGTTATGCTGCTCAGCTTGTCCACTTTGAGAGGATTGACCTCTGTTCTCTGGTGTAACTCCATCACCATAGGTAACTACAGCATCTTGTGGTGTAAAAGGAATTTCATCTCCACTTCTTGGATCCATCTTTCTGTATCCAAAATAAACCTTATGAGAACATTTTAGCAGAGTCAAGCAGGATGCAAATCAAGTACTTAATTCAAATGCGATATTGAGTTTCAAAAACGATTCAACAAATATGGATGAGATCCTATAATCTATCCTATCCTTTTACAGGTTTGTTTGGCCCCTAAGTTGAGACCAAACAATTTGTCGAAGACCTGCATGGGCCACCACAAAAACCATGTCACGTCCCAGTCCCAAAATATCGAGGGACTAGTCACGTAAAAATGGCCAGCAGTACACACCAATGGACATCCCAATTTAATGGATCCATCGGGCATACTTAAGCTGTAATATAGGTCTACAACAATAGGTCATAATACTAATCTCATCCACACACAGAAAAATAAGAACAACAACAAATAAAGGAAAGTACATCAAAGTCCAGTCACAGCAGAGTATGTCGGGGAACAACCCGATAAAAAGTCTAAACACTGGTTCATCAGACAAGAACAAAGGAGTCCAAAATAAAGTATCTGATGAGTATAATATCATAAGCTCAAGTAAAGTCTTCAGCCATCACCTCTGCTTCTATGTTAGGTTCTCCTTCAGCAATAGCTCCTGGTACAACTTCAGCTCCTGTCCCGTAAACCTCGGGATAATGCTCTTCTGCTAAACCTGGGGACATCATCCATTCCAGGTCCTCAGGGGACATAGCAAGGTACAGAAATCACAAGTCAAAAGTAATGCAGTAAAATAAAAAATGAAATAAGCAGGGTAACTACATAACCATCTATGTGAAAATGCAACTGAGAGCAACACTAGTACCCAGGCTGAGACTGCTACAAGCTCTGTGTCGGGGAGCCGGGTAGCAGCAATATCTAGTAGTGGTCTAGCTCTGCTCGAGAGTCTACAACCTCACAATAGTAGTATATATATATAGAACAGCCTGTAGCCTGTGTGTCTCTCTCCACCCAATGTAACCACACGTCGCATGTCCATGTCACGTGAGATCAGAGCTAATGCAACAGTCATAATCTAAGAGTATAATAACTATGTCCATCCTGTATCCTATACAGAATCACCTTGAATATGTCAGAAAGATTCTGTCAATGTATGGTGTCAAGTGTCCTAGGTTGTAGTGTACTTGATAACAAGCACGAGAATATACAGGGTCTCGAATGTCCATCACTAATGACATACACAACTCCGCGTACGGGGTTGGCACCCGACTGTGATCGGACGCTAAGTATGTCATACGGTCCTAGGTTATATCATGTACACTAGTCACAGAAAATAGAGCAATAGAACAAAATAAACAATTAGACTGAAATTTATGGCAAGGTACACTTGCCTGGGATTGGAATTCCAGTAGCGGTCCTTGTAACAGTGGGTTCAGCAATAACTCCTCCAAAAGCTGAAATGAATATTACCAACAGTCTCAGAACATAAGAAATAGTTAGAAACGCCTGTCCTTAAGTCCAGTTTAGACACAAGGGCAAAAACGACATTTCTAGGCCAAAGCGGGTCCATGTGTAGGTCGCTTAGTACCGAAAACCGGGTTAGGGTCAAAAGTTTCCAAATTAGTCCCACTTAGTGTCAACAGGTCAGGAACATCGATACGAACCCAACGGAACTTCCAGAATTGGATTCCGATGAGCCGTTCTCAAAATTGCCCGTCAGGTGGAGCCTGTGGGGCCCACGACACACGATTTTCCAACGTTCTCAGAATCGAACCAAACTTGACCCACAGGACCAGTGTATTGCTACGAGTCCAATGGCACAAGTTTCGTCTCGATCTGACGTGAATACACTAAGTTACAGCTAATTACAGAAAAGTCAGATACGGGGTGTTGTCCGCGGATACGCACTGATTCTGGTGTGCACGCACATCCGAATCAGCTTCTGTGGAAGCCCGCACGTCCGTATCTACGATGCTCACGTGTCGGTGAAGACCGTACGTGACCAAGTCGTCCCGTTTGGCGGGGCGTACTCGATTCCGGGATGAAACAGGGCTTAGTTTTTCCTATTTTTGGATCGCGGTGTGCGATCACCACAGGACGCGATGCCCCGAACGGGTTGCACGGGCACCGAGAGGGTCATACAGGCTACGTGATGCAACAAACGGAATTAAAAACGGGGCAGCGAGGAGAAAGTTATGAGTACCTGAACAGGGCTCCTGAAAACTGCGAATTCTCGTGTCCGTGTGTCTTCTCGACACAGTTCCTGTATCCTGTGTCCTGGCTGCCGTGTCCGGGCTTAGGGCTAGGGTTTCTGCGTCGTCCTGATCGCCGGAGGCTTCGTCGGAGAGGTGCTGGGTTCTGGGGAGGCTGACGGGGTCGAGGGCGGCAGCTCGGGTCTCCGGCGAAGTCGACGGAGCGGCCAACGGAGAGGAGATGGGAGGAAGGAGGGCTGTGAGGGGCGGCACTCTGGAAGAAAGGCGCTCGGGGAGGTCTGCTGGTCGAGGCGGCCGGAGTGCTGGCCGGCGAGGAACTCGCGGAGAGAGGTATGTCGTTGGCGAGAGTTTTCCGGTCGGCGGTCGGGGTTATGGGGAAACGGAGGGAAGGAGGAAGGAACTAGGGCTATAAATAGAGAGGGGAGGAAGACGACGGGGTGGCCGGTTAAGGGAGGCGGTGAGTCGGCGGTTGCGGGGGAGCCAGAACGGTTGGGAGGTGAGCGGGCGGCAGGTCGGCCGGCGGGGGAGGCGTGCGGTCGGGCTCCGTCGGTTACAGGGAAGGGGAGGGGATTCGTTGGCGGGCCGGGTCGGGTTCGGTCGGGTCGGGTTGGCCGGATCCGACCCGTTAAGGGTTTGGCCCGGTTCAGTCAGACCGGCCGGGTCTGAGTCAGTTCAAATACTGGTTCGGTTTGGTTCTTTATGTGGGTTTAATTAATTAGATTAATTTAAATAGTTTTTAATGCTTTTAAAATCCATCCGGGATCCAATAAATTCCCGGAAAAATACCCCAAGCCCGATTTTTAATTTTACACTTGAAAATATAATTTTTATCACATTTTAATTTATTTAATATGTTTTAAAAATTCATTTTAAATTAGAATATCCTAGTTTATTGGTTTTAAAATACAGAAAATTGCTAATTAAATTCAGAAAATTAAATTTAAAAATCCTTAAAATTTTCAGGTGATTACAGTTATGATGTGTGATATATATATATAGGAAGTGTGGGTGGTTAGGATGTAGCTCCATTTAAATTGAGGGCCATGATTAAATATGGAGAAAATGCACAACAAAAAGGAAGAGAGAAAGAGAGAGGACCGATCAATGAGGGAGAGGGTGAGGTCTTCTTCATTGGTCTTGACCAATAGGATGGTGACACATCATTGCACTTTTGTAATAAAGTACCCAACAATTGAAAAATTGCATAGAAAGTGGGTTTTGGGATCGGATGAGGAAAAACACCATGTTTGGTGTGATGCAATGGTTAAAAAGGGTGTTTAGTATTTAGTATGAGTCTTGAGGGTGTGAATGGGGCTTTGGTTTGGTTTGGTTTGGTATTGGGTCTAGTTTTGGGTCAAGTTGGATCCTTACACCAATTTAATTAAAATTAATGTAAATGGTGTTCTAAAATTAATTGAAAGTACATGGGGCTAAAATTAGGTGGAACACAAGTATCATGGACGTAGAAGACTCAGAAAAAAATACTATCATAATTTGGGTTACATAAAATGGGTCGAGATTGTCTCCAATTTTGATTGGAACGCACAAAGATGTAAAGTTAAATTTATTTAGAATTGGATATAATCGTTTGCGACGAATGTTGTGCAACTAAATTGAAGCATAAAAGGACATAGTTATGAGTTACACAAGGATCAAAATAGAAGGCTGGCACGTCTAGGACAAGGGTGTAAAATTTGTTGGAAGACAAAAGCTAGAGTAGCGCTCCCAATAACGATGAGGTACAATAATTAAATAGAATCACAATAATAGTTTACAACCTCAATAATTAATTGTCCAAAATGCTAATTAAATCCATAACCCTATAATTTGGTCAGGGGTTCATCTAGTGGACTTCTAGGTCAAGTCTACTAACTCATGCATTAAAGAACACTATATATATATATATATATATATATATATATATATATATATATATATATATATATATATATATATATATATATATATATATATATATATATATATATAATTCAATTATTTAAAATAAATACACATAATACTTATAATAAATAAAATAACAAAATTACCCCTATTTTAGAATGTGGTAGTGACACGCCGGAAGTAAGTTTCTGTAGCACATGTCCATCAGTGTCGACTCAGGATTTCTTGGAAGATACCTCAGTGCTGTTTGTCGGAAGCGCTCGATATAATTTTGGGTGAGTTTTCTTTCCCCTTGGGTAACATCCATCAGGGAGGACATCGTTATGTCGCTTCCTCCATCATAAAATCTTTTGAGGAAAAGACTCTTAAAGTCGTCAAACGACGAGATACAGTTATCTTGTAGGCTGTAAAGCCAGTCAAATGCTACCCGGGCAATACCCCATAAAGAGCTTGTTAAGGAGTGCGTTACTCCGAGGTAGGTGCCATGTTGCAGTCTCAAAATAACTCGTGTATTGACGGGAGGATGTCTTCCCATCGAATGGATTCAAGTTAAAGGGCTTGTACTTTGGCAGGTACGGAATATCCTTCCACTCGCGAGGGTATGATTGTCGTATCTCGAGCCCGCGTAGTAAATCCTGACTGCCCATGGAATCTATGTGAGACCGGAGTTCCCGGATATCCCTCATTACTTCTTCGGCTTCTTCTCCTACAGAAAGGGCAGATGAGTCGAGCAAAGGGTAATTTTTGCCTATAGACGGGGCGGTTGCATCGGAATCCGTGTTGGTCTCCATGTTCCAAGTTTGCATATCTAGAAGCCCTTGCTGGTTTTGAAGTCATGTTTGTTTTAATTTCCAGCAGTGACTGGGTAAGGGCTTGCATTGTCACTATAATATTTTCTAGGAAAGGGTATTTTAGTCATTTTATAATTAATTAAATATTATGCTTATTGTATAATTATTTATTATGTTATTTAATTATTATTATATGTTAGTTTATTGTTTTGGATTTGTGTTAGTGTACCTAACTAGTTTATATTAGATCCATGGACCAACATTTAATTTAGTTAGAACTGAACCAAATTAGAAGCCCATTCATTAGGAGGAGGATTAATTAAATTAAACCCATTAGACTAGAACCTTCCCTCCTTAATTATTTCTTCATGAGAGGACCCAAGGGGTATATTAGATATTTCATAGTAGCTTGGGGAGGGGGTTATTGGGGTCGGCCATATAAAATAAGGGGGGGGGATTTTTCTCTCCTCATTTTTATTCAAATCTAGATCTAGAATTTTCCCTTCCCAATTTTATCATTCCCACACCAAATTTCTTCCCGATTCCTTCCTAAATTATCATTGGACGCTATTGAAGCAAGGATCTACAAGGAGGAAGCAATG